>VDFB02121168.1:0-66506 GCA_007258455.2 Sequoia sempervirens
TAAGATTTTGTCTTTGGAGTGGGGTTTGAGTATTGGAGTCTTGTTGTGCATTGGAGAGACATTATACAATATTGCAGCATTGATAGACTTCGTATTCTATCTTCTTGGCAGGCATTTCTACTTCATTGTAAAGTTAAACAGTAGTACTATCAGCTACTTCTTTCTTGCTAAGTTCTTTTCATTCCCACGGCTGTGGAATAGACTAGCCCTCGCTTAATCTTTATTGAATTGCATTGGATCCTCATCATCATATGATAGCACCTTGCTCACCTCGGGCTTGGAGTGCACGTGCTTGATGATTGAGTTACTTTCAACACTACATTGTTATCAAAAGAATCTCCACCATATGATAGTGCCATTCCCATCTTGGGTTTGGAGTGCACATGCTTGGTGTCAAGTTTACTTTCCAGCATTGCATTTCTTTTCATAGTACCTCCACCTTATGGTAGCGCCATTTCCACTCTGGGTTGGAGAGCACGTTCTTGGCATTAAGCTTCTTTCAGCATTGCAATACTTTCAAGTTGCAACTGATGACCCTCTTGCCATATGAAAGCATCATTCTTATATCGAGATTGAGTGTGCATTCTTGGCAAAGAGTTACTTTCCGATTGCTGGTTTTCGTTTAAGCTAACCTTAACGGGTGACTGTTGTGCTTGTGTTGAATTGTTTATTGAAGAATTGGAAAAAAATTGGTCCAGTTCATTACAGTGGTATCAGAGCCACGCATCCTGCCATCCTATGCCCAACAGAGTTCACTTGACAAATGAGTGACAGAGAAATCAAATTCTACACCAGAGGTCAGAACTGAGTTCAGTATCAACTTTCAGAAGTTTCAAAGATGTTGCATTTTTTGTTCAGAAATCAAGAGAAGTTAGATTCGACTATGGTATCTGAGGAAAGAAAAGTCAGTGTTGCCACAAGGGATTTCATTGGGTATGCTGAACAGTACAAGAGACAATGTGAACATGAGGCTGCCATACTCCGTGAAGAATATCAAAACATGCTAGATGAGTGTAGGAACAATGTTTTGTTTGACTCCTATTTGAATTGTGTGGCGCTAATGAAGCCTGGAAAATTGGACATGGTCAACCACATCAAGAAAATGATTAAAAGAGAAGAAGAGCAAGCCTTGGTTGAAGGATCAAGGAAGGAAGAAGCAGAAGTGCCTATTTGTGGTTTGCAACCCACAAATAAGCAAGTTGAAGAAACCTTGTCAGTTGAAGAGTGTGTGGAAGAACCCCATAATACTTCCTTAGACTTGCATGTGATAGCAAGTAATGAAGATCAGTTTGGTGGAAAGAACGTAGCGGTAGTCTTGAATGCTAATTTGGATTCACCCCATAAAGGTTTTGAGACTAAGGGCTTCACAGAAGGTGTGGGTAGAACTGTTGTGTGGGATGAGTTCGTTGAAGGAAAGCAAGATGGAGAAAATGCTAGTGATGTCATAAAACCAGCTTATGACCACTACTATAGTAATGATGTTGGTGATGATTCTAAGGAGTTCATGCAAGATCATATTGAAGGTTTGATGAGGAAGTATTTTCCTCTTGTTATTGTCCTAACTTCCCAAGAAGTTCCACATGAAATCAATGACATACTTTCTCATGATGGCTCCATAGAAGATAATGATGGTGAAGTTTTCAAAACAGCAGGCATCAAAGATCCTTCATTTCATTTCGGTGGTGACATTGGTGGACTTGGGTTTGACCAGCAAACCGAACCATTGGAAGGAAATATTTTTGAAGATATCAGCTTTAGTGATTTGGGAATTGACCAATTCAAAGAGTCAACACTCCAAAAGATGCATGGAGAACACTTTTCTTGTGATCAAAACAATCAGCCTCTTACCATTTGGGATCTCAGTGTGACAGCAACTAGTGATGACAAACCGGTGTGGGATGAATTTCCCTTTGATCCAGATGATGAAATGAAACTTGATAAGGATTCTATATCAGCAAACAATGATGTTAATATGCTTAAGTTTGGGGCTGCTTTCAAGTTTGATTAGAGTAACATTGAGGAGGAAACGGAGCTTGAAGGCCATATGGCTCTCGAAGATGGAAGGTTTGAAGGAATTACCAAACACAAATCTGATTTATCAAGGCATGAAGCTGATTGCAAGCAACGGTTTGAAAACTTAGTGGAGTATGATGCTTTCCAAGACATTGAGCAATCTCTGCTAGCTAGTGGTGGAGTACAAAAATGTTGGAGCAACAAAGACAAGAAACCAAGTTCTGATTTCCAGATGCAGCCTATCAGTAATTCACCATCTTCACATTTTCATGAAGGGAAAGGTCAATTCAATGTGTCCCTTGAAGATGAAGTGCGAGCCCTATTGAGATTTGATTGCACACATAGTTTGATTGAAGGACTTATTTGGGAGGCTCAGTTGGAAAAGAGACGAATAGAAGTAAAGAATGAAGTTGCTCTTCCCAATCTACAACTTATCAGAGATTCTTTGGTGACCTTGAAGTCCGAGTACATGCACTTGATTGAGGATCATGATCATGCCATTGAAGTTGCAAAGAAGACCATTTGTGCTTCTCAAGATAAAGAGAGGAAGTTTGATGAACTTTCTCAGGAGCTTGAATCAACAAAGGCTATGTTAGAAGAAACTCAAGTAGCATTAATGGAGGTAGAAGATCAGTTTGCTGATTTCAAACTTTCCAAGGAGCAAGAGAATACACATAGAACTGAAGAAATCAAGCAAGTAATTGGTGAGCTAGATAGTCTTTGAGAGGAGTTTGATCTTGAAGGTTTCACAAGAAAGACTGAAGTTGCAAGTGCAGATTTGGATCAGCAAGATGAAAAGCAGGGCTTCCAAGTTTTTGACAATCCTCTCTTTGAAGTGGGTGCAAAGGAAACTCATGACAATCCTCTCTTTGATTTGCAAAAAGAGTCATGTAGTGAAGAAACCAAGCAAGAGGTCGAGTATAAAATTTCGTCTAATGGTGCTTTGTTATCACTCCATGAGGATATGCCACGTTTGTTGATTAGTAATGAATGCATAAGTGGGTCTGAGAATGAAGAGTCCACATGGGAAGTGTCGAAGCATGGTAATTTCAACATCTATGTCATCAAGGTGTTGAAGAGACAAGTCTTGGTAGTTGCCGGTAACTTCATTACAACAGCAAGGAGTGAAGATTTCAGACCTACTACTCAGGAGGAATGGGAGAAGGGTGGACCTGAACTTGGTGTTTGCACTCTTGACAATCCATCCCTTGGGTGGAGTGGCATTTGGGCTCATACTAGTCCGTTTTTGGAGTTGGGATTGACAACAACATTTGTTTCATGTTCCACAAATGTGAATGCTTTCATGGATTGGTTTCAGTGGTTCTTGAGTGAAGGTATCAATTTCTTGAGTATGCACTTCGTTAGTACTGGCACTTGGGAATGCATTGAGATTTCTTTGCATTATGTTGGAAATCATTTTCAGTTGGGTATCCATGCTTGGGATTCTCAACATGGGTTGATGGAGTTTATGGCTTGTGGAAAGAGGACTTTTTGGAGGGATAGTGACCAAATTTTCAGACCTTGGGGTGTTGTCCTTTTCTTTACCAACCACTTGACGGCTCCATTTGTTCATCAACAAATGGATTGGAGAGAAATTTTGAGTTTGGATTGGGGAGATGAACGGTCAGTGGCTCTTAAGAGTGATCCTTGGCCAAGGAAAAAGCAGATTTGGAGACTCAAGCTTGCTGATTGGAGACAGGCCAGCCACCTTACACGGAGAATTTCTCTCATTCAGGAGAGTCAATTCGTCACTTCCGGTCAAAGAAGTGGTAGATTTCGGGTGGAGATAGCTCTAGTGTGCTTTCCAGCCACTTTAAAGGTTTATGATGTGAACTTTGATAGTTTACTATCATTATTGGCTCAGGACAGCGAGCTACCCCATGCCTTGATTCATCATTCCAAGACTCATAGGATTGGAATTATGCGAGTTTTTTGTAGTCCTCATGGTGGTATTAGCGTAATTCAGATGAGGCATACTAGCTCCATGAGGAGACATCAATATGAGTTTGTTGAGCTCTTGTGAAGGATTGCTTTCCTCTTTGCAGGAAGATTTGAAGATGTCACATTTGCAGTCATGGCTCCATTTGTTTCCGTATGAGGTATGTTGAGGAGTTTGATTTTGAGTTGAGTAGCCTATCTTTCCTCTTTCCTAGGATTGTGATAGATACTGGTATGGTTGATATTGTTGACTTTGAGCATCCTGGACATGAGACGTTGCATGATATTGATCTCAGTCCTTTAAGATTTTTCAATTTGAGTATCATGGATGGTAACATTTTGAAGTTACAAGGGGAAGTCCCGATTACAACAAATATTTATTGATATTGATCCAGTGGTGCTGTTGGCATGAAATTAGGTCCCTTCTTGAGATGGGCATGGGACCACGGGATATACTGTTTTAGTAGTATTCGGTTCTAAATTCACGGAGTTGTGGTGACATTTAGCGAGGGACAAGCAATTTGGAAAAGGCGGACTATAATGTCTCCATTTTTAGCACTAGACTTTCCAGTCATTAATAGCCTATCCAGGGCCTCTTTGTTGGCTAGTCGAGGTAGAGTTAGGGTTTCGAGGGCTGCTTGGTGAACTTTCTTTGAGTCGAGGGTTTGCATGTTGAAGTTTGGTTGTTTGGATTTTGGATTCCTTTTGTGTTTTCAGAGAGCTTCGCAGTGGTATGACATGCAATTGCGTCGGGCAACCTTTTCGGACTTACTATTTTTAGTAAGTTATGACGGCCTCATCTTGGAGTTTGGGATTTTGGATCACAGATTCTTTCTGGGTTTTCAGAGAGCTTGGCAATGGTTCGGTTTGCACATTGATCCAAGCAACTTGATGAATTTACTATTTTCAGTAAATTCTATTTGTGGCAATGGTCCTGATTGGCCTCAGTACAATTGGCTTTCCTCTTCAGGCAGTTCAGTGGAAATGTTGATTTTTGGCTTCATGATGCAATTTTTGGGTGAGAAGAGTTATTTTAAATTAATAATGTTATATTTTCACTTTATCCCCTTAGCCTAGCATCACAACTTCAAGTTGTTTTTAAAAAAGGGGGAACTTGAGGGTTGGACGCCTCATGAGGAGTTATTTTTTATATTTCTAAAGTGAAAATGTCACCTTGGGAAATGGACGCCAATTTAGAGAGGAGCATTATTTTATTAAAAGAATTACTTCATTCTTGGAAAAGGGCGACTTGGAGAAGTAATGAAATTGCATTTGAATTTGGATTCCATTTGAAGGGGGAAATTGAAGTCAACTTGAAATTTGAATTTGGGCACACTTTTTAGAGGCTTCTAGAAGATCATCACAAATCTATAAAAGGGAGTCACTTGTTCTTCATTTCTCATCCATGAACAAATTATATCGATATGTTGCCGAAATGGTGAGTGAATGCTTCGAGGGATGCATACCTCCTAGCTTGGGCTTGACTTCTTGCTTGAAAGATAGCAACTAGTTGAGATATTGTTGTTCTTATTCTCTGAGAGCAGATTGGAGCACATTGTAGTTGAGTTTCTTGCATTTCAGTCAGTTTTTGGAGTTGTTGGTCCATTGTAGCTGATTGAGGTTTTTATTCATAAGTCATTGAGTAAATTTTATATGGTTCTGGGTAGTTTACTAATCCATTTCTTAGCTAGGGGCGACCCTTCTTGCAGGTTTGCAGATTTTATTTTGGAGTCCTTGATTTTATCTAGTAAAAATCGCCCCTCTTGAGGCCGTACCATTTTGTTTTGCCTAGCAAATGTTTAGAAAATAAAATTACAAGTTTTTAGAGTCATTTCTTGATTAGAATTTGGTCGTCATCTTCATAGTGTTCATTTGCATCAGATTTCATGTCATTTGGACAAGTCTAGAGAGAGTTATGAGCATTTTTGTGAGTTACAGTGTTGCTGGTTATGCATTTTCAGTCATTGTTCAGTCATATCAGATTGTAAGATTTTGTCTTTGGGGTTGAGTTTGAGTATTGGAGTCATGTTGTGCATTGGGGAGACATTATATAATATTGCAGCATTGATAGACTTTTAATTCAGTGTTCTTGGCAGGCAACTCTTCTCATTGTAAGGTTGTTACAGTAGTACTGTTCAGCCATTTCTATTTCTTGCTGAGTTACATTGTATTCCCACGGTTGTGGAAGAGACTGGCCCTCACTCAGTCTTCTTTGTAATGCATTAGATCCTCATCATCATATGATAGCGCCTAGCTCACCTCGAGTTTGGAGTGCACATGCTTGATGAATGAGTTACTTTCAGCACTGCATTGTCATCAATAGAATCTCCACCATATGATAGCGCCATCCCCATCTTGGGTTTGGAGTGCACATGCTTGGTGTTGAGTTTACTTTCCAGCATTGCATTTCTTTTCATAGTACCTCCGCCATATGGTAGCACCATTCCCACTTTGGGTTGGAGAGAACATTCTTGGCGTTGAGCTTCTTTCAGCATTGTAATACTTTGAAGTTGCTATTGACGCCCTCTTGCCATATGACAACATCATTCTCATCTTGAGATTGAGTGCGCATTCTTGGCAAAGAGTTACTTTCCGATTGCTGGTTTTGGTCTAAGCTAACCTTAACGGGTGCTTATTGTGCTGGTGTGTTCATTCAAAAATTGAAAAAAATTGTCCGACACATTACAGTGGTATCAAAGCCCCGCATCCTGCCATCCTATGCCCAACAAAGTTCAGTTGACAGATGAGTGACAGAGAAATCAGATTCTACACTAGAGGTCAGAGCTGAGTTCAGTATCACTTTTAGAAGTTTCAAAGATGTTGCATTTTTTGTTCAGAAATCGGGAGAAGTCAGATTCGACTATGGTATCTGAGGAAAGAAAAGTTAGTGTTGCCGCAAGGGATTTCATTGGGTACGTCGAACAGTAAAAGAGACAATGTGATCATGAGGCTGCCATACTCCGTGAAGAATATCAGAACATGCCAGATGAGTTTATGAACAATGTTTCATTTGATTCCTATTTGAATTGTGTGGTGTTACTGAAGCCTGTAAAGTTGGACATGGTCAATCACATCAAGAAAATGATTAAAAGAGAAGCAGAACAAGCTTTGGTTGAAGGATCAAATAAGGAAGAAGCTGAAGTGCCTATTTGTGTTTTGCAGCCCACAAATAAGCAAGTTGAAAAAACTTTGACAGTTGAAGGGTGTATGGAATCACCCCATAATTCTTCCTTAGACTTGCATGTGATAGCAAGTGATGAAGATCAGTTCGATGAAAAGAGCGTAGCAGTAGTCTTGAATCCTAATTTGGATTCAGCCTATGAAGGTCTTGAAGCTAAGGGCTTCACAAAAGATTTCAGTAGTACTGTTGTATGGGGTGAGCTTTTTGAAGGAGAGCAAGTAGAAGGAAATACTAATGGTTCCCTTGAATCAGCCTATGACCATTGCCAAAGTGATAATGTTGGTAATGATTCCAACATGTTTGTACCACCCTTTGTTGAAGATTTGGTGATGGATAGTTTCCCTCTTGTTGCTGTCCAAACTCCTCAAGAGTTTTCACAAGATGAAGTTTTGACAAGTGATCAAGGAGACCTTTTTGGTATGCATATGATTACTAAAGATGAGATCAGAAATATACCTATAGATGGTGGTCACATTGAAGGAAAAAGGGATGAAGTTTTCAAAACAGCTAACATTGAAGATTCTCCGCTTCACTATGACGTTGGTGACATGGGTGAACGTGGGTTTGATCATCAAACTAAGCCCTTGGAGAGAAGGACTTATGAAGAAATCAGTTCAAGTGAGTTACATGGTGACCTATTCAAAGACTCAACACTCCAAGAGAAGCATGAAGAGTACTTTTCTTTTGATCAAAACAATCAGCGTTTTACCATTTGGGATCCGGGTTGGTTGGCACCAAGGTATGATAAAGAACCTTTGTGGGATGAATTTCCCTTTGATCCAGATGAAGATAAAAAATCAGGTTGTATTGGAAGCAGTGAGGAGGCTTTTGGAGGAGGTGTCTTTGATGAAGAAGATTGCTTGGAAATGCTCCATGATGATTTCCCAGAGTTGGTAGCAGCCACTAGTGGGGTTGAAGAGCTAGAAGTCCTTATGGCTCTTGAAGATGGAAGGTTCAAAGGAATTGCCAAACACCAATCTGATTTATCAAGACATAATGCTAATTGCAAGCAACGGGTTGAAGACTTAGTGGAGTATGATGCTTTCCAAGACATTGAGCATTCTCCGCTAGCTGGGGGTGAAGTACAAGAATGTTGGAGCAGCAATGAAGGCAGCAAAGACAAGAAACCAAGTTTTGATTTCCAGATGCAGCCTATCAGTAATTCACCATCTTCACATTTTCATGAAGGGAAAAGTCAATTCAATGTGTCCTTTGAAGACGAAGTGCGAGCTCTATCGAGATTTGATCACACGCATGTTTGATTGAAGGACTTATTTGGGAGGCTCAGTTGGGAAAGAGACAAAGAGAAGTGAAGAATGAAGTTGCTCTTCCCAATCTACAACTTATCAGAGATTCTTTGGTGACCTTGAAGTCCAAGTACATGCACTTGATTGAAGATCGTGATCATGCCATTGAAGTTGCAAAGAAGACCATTTGTGCTTCTCAAGATAAAGAGAGGAAGTTTGATGAACTTTCTCAGGAGCTTGAATCAACAAAGGCTATGCTAGAAGAAACTCAAGTAGCATTAATGGAGGTAGAAGATCAGTTTGCTGATTTCAAACTTTCCAAGGAGCAAGAGAATACACATAGAGCTGAAGAAATCAAGCAAGTAATTGGTGAGCTAGATAGTCTTCGAGAGGAGTTTGATCTTGAAGGTTTCACAAGAAAGACTGAAGTTGCAAGTGCAGATTTGGATCAACAAGATGAAAAGGAGGGCTTCCAAGTTTTTGACAATCCTCTCTTTGAAGTGGGTGCAAAGGCAACTTATGACAATCCTCTCCTTGATTTGCAAAAAGAGTCATGTAGTGAAGAAACCAAGCAAGAGGTCGAGTATAAACTTCCGTCTAATGGTGCTTTGTTATCACTCCATGAGGATATGCCACGTTTGTTGATTAGTAATGAATGCATAAGTGGGTCTGAGAATGAAGAGTCCACATGGGAAGTGTCGAAGCATGGTAATTTCAACATCTATGTCATCAAGGTGTTGAAGAGACAAGTCTTGGTAGCTGCTGGTAACTTCATTACAGCAGAAAGGAGGGAAGATTTCAGACCTACTACTCAGGAGGAATGGGAGAAGGGTGGACTTGAACTTGGTGTTTGCACTCTTGACAATCCATCCCTTGGGTGGAGTGGCATTTGGGCTCATACTAGTCCGTTTTTGGAGATGGGATTGACAACAACATTTGTTTCATGTTCCACAAATGTGAATGCTTTCATGGATTGGTTTCAATGGTTCTTGAGTGAAGGTATCAATTTCTTGAGTATGCACTTGGTTAGTACTAGCACTTGGGAATGCATTGAGCTTTCTTTGCATTATGTTGGAAATCATTTTTAGTTGGGTATCTATGCTTGGGATTCTCAACATGGGTTGATGGAGTTTATGGCTTGTGGAAAGAGGACTTTTTGAAGGGATAGTGACCAAATTTTCAGACCTTGGGGTGTTGTCCTTTTCTTTACCAACCACTTGACTTCTCCATTTGTTCATCAACAAATGGATTGGAGAGAAATTTTGAGTTTGGATTGGAGAGATGAACGACTGGTTGATCTTGGGAGTGATTCGTGGCTAAGACAAGGGCAGATTTTGAGACTCGAGCTTGCTGGTTTGAGGTAGACCAACCACCTTACATGTGGAGTTTCTCTCATTCAGGAGGGTTGGTTCATCACTCCCGATCAAAGAAGTGGTAGTTTGTAAAGTGCCGTGCGAATTTTTGCTCTAAACTTTTGTTTTGGCCCCCTTGAAATTGTGTCCGACACTTGATGTGTGAGCTGATTGTATGCTGTTATGGTTTGCTGATTGTTTGCTTGTTTGAAGGGAACTCTTTTCATCACACAGTGGTTAATGTTTGCAAATACTTAACAGCATCGTACTGAGTATATTAGAACCTATTACAAGATAGCTGTAAGCAAGAAACAAGAACAGCAGTTGCTAGAACAAGATTGCAGACTTAACAGACTCTCATAAATTTGGACCAGATTTCCCCAGACCTAGTAAATTGACTCAAAGCTGTGACTCCTCATGAAGCCAATGACAGAAGAATTAATACGTTCTCAGTAATAGTGTTCAGACTCTTAGTTGGACCTTTTCACTGTAAGAATATGAGCTGCTAGGGGGTGAATACAGCCAGCAACTTACTCTCAGGTCTTATGTGTTCAATCTGATTATTAGGGAGCAATACTACACTCTAATAAGACCATAGCAATCTTTCAAATCATGGACCATGCAATATATGATATACATTTGTCAATAAATGTCATAACAAAATTCTAAGACACCTTTCTGTGCATCATATAGCCTGAGTGTAATGAACAGCAGTTACAAGAGCTACAACAGATGTAATGCTAATTTCTGGGTAAGATTCAAACATTTCCACATGTACAGCAGTATATGATTCTCATTTGCAATACATTCAGCTGATCACAGGAAATTTCTGGACACTAACATGGACAAAACAGGCTTGAACATAACCTAAGTCAAAACATAAACTTACAAGTTTGTTCCAGCTACTCCAAGAATGGTATCCTCAGCCATGGGTGCCTTTATCAAACCTGGGATTCGTGATTTCTGATCTGAGCGGACTAAGCTTCTGGAAAATGACGCTGATCCATGCCTAAAAGTGCCTCGAACCAATCGTATCTTCAAAGGGCAGGCGTCTGATTTTGGTACTCCAAAAACGCCACTCCAAAACCCTAAACTGACCACGTCCTAGCTTGTGTGAGCTTCAGGAAATGCTTTAGCCAGAAAATCACGTTCCTTCATTTTTCTATTTAGTTCCTTCAAAAACCACGGCTGCAACTAGTTTCTTGTTGAGCGTAAGGCAAAGGAGTTGCAGATGAATCCGCCTACAACTTACACAATAACCTTCAAAGAGTCGACCATTGGAACCATCAAAACTTCAACGCAAAATAACCACGAAGTCTGATATTGCCACCATCTTCATTTCGCCTTTGGCCAGTATTTGTCAATAATGTATTCTTCCCGAAACCCAGGTCGAACCAGCTAGGAGATGATATTCCACATCCGAAACTGGCCTGAAAGTCCTTCAAAACCCTAAGCGCAGCATGCTTGTGTTTTCCCGTGAAAGATAATTGCATTCTTCAAAAGTGCGAATGAATCCTTCTTGCTCCTCTTTTGTATTCTTTCATTCAAAAGAAACCCGTGACTTTAGGCAAAAGAGGTTTTAATATTTCAATTTCAAAACATAAAGTGACATCTAAAGTCAATTTGGATAATATTTCATTTTGTCACTTTGAAGAATTTACCCAAGTCACTTTATAAAATAATTTAATTAATCACTTAATATCACCATAGGGAATAATTTTGAACTTAGGCAATAATTAAGTAATTAAATAAATGACTCCCTATTTCCGTCAATTGCCTGCGGGAGTAAAAAAAAAGCAACGAGGCGCGCAAAGAGGCCTAGCTGGAAGGGGACATTACATAGTTTTCTGATGGAGATGGATCTAGCATGTTTTCCAACCACTTGGGAGGTTTGTGATGTAAACTCTGATGGTTTACTTTCAGTATTGGTTCAGGACAGCGAGCTACCCCATGCTTTGATTCTACATTTTGAGACTCTTAGGGTTGGAATTGTGAGAAATTTCTTCAGTCTTCATAGTTGTGCCATGATAATTCAGTTGAGGCATATTGGATTTGTTGGTTGAATATTTTGCAAACTTGTAAAGGTTAGCAAAATGGTGGTTTTAGCCATAGTGTGTGAGTTAAAACTCTCCTAATTAAGGGAAGGCTCCCCCTATCTAACTAATTAAAACAAATATGGACGGAACATCAATCTTTCCTCTTGTTTCAGGAAAGATTAAACTCTTTTCTCTTTTCAGAAAGGTAATGTGAACTTTTAAATAAACTTTAACAGCAGCTTGTAATAAAATCAAGAGAAAGGAAATGAAGTTTCCTGAAAGCTCAAAGACTTCCGTCACTTCCTTCAGGACGAGAAAGCAATTTCAAGGACAAAGTCTTGAAAATCTGCAATCCTATCTACCCTTTTAAAAAATAATTCTAATGATAATATACAGCATAAAACAGCACAAAGTCTGCAAGTATGATATGTCTATTAACTACTATGAATGGGAATTGTTACGAGTACAAAGACTTGCAATTCTTTTGAACTTCTAAATTATGAATTCAATCTTCAACATTCACAGCACAAAGTCTGAAAATATTTCAATTGAAGCTCTCCCTAGCAATCTCCCACAATCTTCAAATAATCACAAAGCAATGCTCCAAAATGACATAAGAACACAATGGATGCAAAGTAGGATTTCAACACAAAGTCTGAAATCTGCAACTCTTTGATATTACTTGAAAAAGAACAACTTATAACTATAAAGCTCAAAGTCTTTATGAGTACAAATTTCTGCAGAATTTTCTTGCTTGCCAAAAAGATATCAATTACAAAGGACCCCCTCAAGTATTTATAGGAGAGAGGTCATGAGAAAAAGGTGGGAGGATCCCAACTAATTTGAGAAATTCTCTCAACCACCAACTACTTGCAATTGACTTATTCTAAATTACAGTCCTAAATTATTTTGACTTGTAATTAGATTACATGTAATTACAATTTACAAAACTGCAAGTGAAAGAAACACTTGCGATTACAAAAAAATTTTTTACATGTAGTTTGTCAAAAACAAAATATATAAAGATAAAAGATTTTATTCCATTTCAGTCCTAGCTTTGAAAGACTGAAATTCGCTGATAATTTCCTGCAACTCATCTAGATCGGGGCCTAGTGTGTTCTTGGCAACCACAACAGTCTTCAAGATTACATCAAAATATCTTATTGTTGCTTCTCTATGCTCTTCATAAACAGTTTGCATCTTATCAAGGATCATGTTGTGACCTTTTCACACATCGCCCCATTCAAGATGGGGACCCCTAATTTTTGCTCCATTTTGGTCTTTTGGCTTTGGTTTTTGTCTCTCTCTCTCTTTCTGTCTCTTTTCTGATATTTTCCTTTCGAGGATTGTGCCCGTCATTGAGTTTAAACATGAACTTTTGGCCAAGTCTGAAAATTAGGGTTTCCATCTTTCCAGCCAATTTGTAGTCAAATGAAGTGAATAACTTGAAATTTGAGACTAACATTGTTGTTAGTATGCTTCCAGCAGGTTTCCACTGAAATTTCATCATATTCTGGCAACTTACTATTTTTAGTAAGTGTACAATTTGGGGTGTTCTCCCAGCATTTCTTGAAATTTCGACAGTCCCGCTGCATCCAGAGCACATCAGGCTACTCATTGGCAAAATTTGAGCAGACACGGACAACTTACTATTTTTAGCAGTTCAACTTCCAGAGCAGATTTCGGGGCCTATATGATTTGAGTGCATGTCTGGAGATTCCTTAAGGTTTTCGAGACCTTAAGCGGTGTAACATGCAAAGTGGAATACTTGACTTTGAGTTCAACTTCGGAGGCTTTTTTAGGGTTTGCATGTCGAGGGGTTTCTTTGCATGTACGCATATTCACTTATAGGTTTTCGAGCCGGCGATGATATGACATGCAAACAAAGATAATCACTCCTTCAGCAACTTACTATTTTTAGCAGATACATTCCGGTGGCCGCCTCCTAGCACTTCAGAATCACAAACTGATCGCAATGCAACATAAACGAGGATAAACGGAGGTCATTTGATACGAATACAAGACTAATTAGGGTTTCCAGCTTCGGGACCCAAAAAGAGGCGTAAAAAGTTAGAATTTTCAAAAACCGTGTATACCACCGCGATCAACATCTTTCAAGCTATCCGCTGGTAAAATTTGAAGGCAAACGGAGCACTTACTATTTATAGTAAGTCATTTCAGAAACGGGCTAAAAATAGAAAGTCAGCCGCATGCGCCAGTGTCAACAGGGAAGTCACGTGGTGAGGAGCGCGACATCCAAATTTCAACACGAACGGAGCTAAGAAAGTCTCAAAATCAAGCAGGTGCTATAAATAGCAAGCCACCTCCAGAAACATGCTATAAATAGCAGGTCAGCGTAAGGCATCAGCAGGTATGTTGGCGTTTAAATTCGCACCTCTGGAATGCGGATTTGAAAACGGACAGCTATGCACAGATAAACTGCTCTTCAAATTAGGAGGGGAAGCTCCCTCTTGCTGATGGTGTTTGAAAGAAAGAAAACTAAAACTAAGTTGCCTATCTTTTTGGATCAGCTTAGAGCACAAGGTTTTTTAAACACAAACGCCGCAGCTGAGATTTTCTGATAAGAAGTTCAACTACGACTAACTTAGACTAAAGACGTTCCTAACCTCTCAAGTAATAGCCGAGCAAGAGAAGTTAGAAATTAACAAGGTAGATTACTACGACAAAATGCTTTAACAATCTCTCTCTCAACAAACTTGCCTACACACTTCAGCATGGCTGGAAATAAAGATCATGAAGCATAACATAAGATAGCGAATCACGATTTTTAGACCAGGGCAAAAGGGCTCATGATTTTATTACTCAAATCTCTAAAACAAAACTCCCTTCTAACATGCCTTGAATAAGAAATTGCAGCTAAGGAGGCTTGCAAACTTATTCTTAACACAATAGAAAACAGCAATCTCACTAACTCCTTGTTGGCTAAAGAGGCTCAACAATTTGCTTATCACAATACAAATGAACAATACTTGAGCAACAAATAGAAGGCACAATAGGCTCAGCGTTTTGTTCTCATAAGCACGGTTCCTAACTAAGTGAACTGAAACTGAATAACAACTTGCTGCAATTCAGGCTCGCAATTTGCTATGACAATAACCGTTAAAGAAACTAAATGAGCAAAGGCTCTTATTTATAGAGAAGCAGAGGAGTAGGGAACCCTAAAATCTCCTTGCTTTCACAATCTAGGGCTTGCTCAGCAAGCAAGCTTTATTACTAAATCTAGAAACAAGATAACAACTAAAACCCTAAAAAGCAGAAAAAGCGGGAAACGCCAACTATTACATCTTATCTTCTTTCTATCCTCAAAGAATGGATAAGGATGATTCCAAGAATAGAAAGAAAGCGGGAAAGAAAGCTTCTAGAAGAAAGCTGCTTTAAAGCTCGATCACATCCGCTAGGAAGTCTGAGATTGTGTCCCGGTTCGGTGCATCTATACCATCAACAGCAAAACACCGCTTTTCAAGAATATCTTCGGCATCTTCAATAGATCTTAGGAAATCTTCAATCTCATTGGCCGCTTTATTGAACTTTGCTGACATCATTGAAATATGACCTATCCTTCCGCCAACTGGGCTGCAACTTTGAACAACGTTCTGGAACTGATTTTGCACCTCCTCAAGCCCGACATAAGAACCATCTTCAAGACTGTACTGAGAGGGGATCTCTATGACAAATTCACTGATGAAAAGGAGAGCTTCAACCACCCTTTGCCTGTAGGTGATGAATTCTTCAGATATCCTCTCATAGGTTTTAACTTTGAAAACATGACGTTCTCTCCATGCAAGGATTTGTCTTTTGTGCTCCTTTGAAACTGCTGAACCGTAGGCTGTGTCTAAATCAGCAATGATAATCTCATGCCTAGGTTTTACTTCAGCCCATGTTTGTTCAAATCCTTGGATGCTTTGACGAAGTTTATGAGCATTCTCTCTCAACTGGAACATCTGAGCCAAGATCTCCTTTCCTCTGACAATGAAGCTCTCAATCCATTCCTGAGTCTCTTTCCCACATATGACCAGCTGTCTTAACTGATGGTGATCAGCTGGTGTCTCTAAGACCTGGGGCAGCAACTGAGTTGTTTGTGAAGAACCACGAGCAAGGTTAGAAATAAAAAGCTTAAGCTGCTGATTTTCGGCCTTGAGGGCTGCCTTGTCTTCTCCATCTTTCAACACTCTTTCATGTAGGTTTTTGGATACAACTTTGAAGAGACTCAAATCTGCATGTCTGGTATTTCTACCAAGATTAGCCTTGACCATTACAAAATCATCCATGTTCACCTCATCTCTATTCTTATCTTCTGGAGGCACAACAGTCTCTACAACAATCTCGTTATCAGGATTCCTATCAAAGTGAACTTGCTTCTTTGCCTTCTTCTTAGGAGGTTCCTGATAAATATTATCGAGATCATCAACACTCACTTGATATGAAGGCCTTCTCCTAACCCTTCCTAAGGAGTTCTCAAGCCAAGACACCGTAGTATCTTTACTAACTTCCTCAGGAGGTACTGCTGCGATCTCTTCATCATCTTCGATATCAAGATCAATATGAATTGGTGACGAACCCGTCAAAGGTACAGGAACATGTGTTGAAGGTGGCTCCTCTGCTTCATTCTGAGGTATGGGCTCGTCAAGAGGAACTTCTGAATCAACTGTAGGCTGTTCCTGTATGACTATGCCTGAGAAATCCAACCTTCTCTTTACATTTTTATTTGATCTACATCCTTTGACGCCATCTTGAGACTGACTTTTACCCTTTCCTTTTGACTGTGCTGTAGAAGAAGAGGGAATTATCCTTGGCGGCTCTGCTACTGGAATAGAGTTCTTCCTTTTAAGCACTAAGAAAACCTTACTATACTCAATGACTTGTCTTGTTCTGTCTTCAACTGAAAGAGATTCCTTGTTTGCCCAATTAACTTGTGGAAGAGGCTGATCCTTGATTCTTTTCTGAGTGTACATTGGTAGAAGAACATCTTCATCATCATCAGAGAGTCCTTCAATGTCTTCATTTAAACAATCTTTCATCTGATGGAGAGTCAACCTGCTGTAACTACGCCTTCGCACTTCAAACTCATCTGCACAGTTAGCCCAAAAATCTTCAAGTGCGGGTATATGATTGTAATTCTTCTCCAACCGGCCAGCGTAGACACCATGAGGATCAAATGACCGCCTCTCACTGTAGGGTTTGAGACCGAATTTATCTAATTCTTCTCCAATTGTCCTGGCATCTGCAGCAGTCCTGCATGTATAAATACCCAACCCTAATGGAAAGTGAAGAGAGGGTTTCTTTCTATTTCTCAAGACTGTATGGACACCGTGAGCTTGCCTCAAGAATTCCATGAAGATGACCTCGTCTGACGGATACCTTGGCAACATTAGCGGGGCACCTGAATAACCATAAACCCTGAGATAGGTAAAGGTAGGAAACTGTATAAACCAATCTGCCCATTCCGCCATTGCTGCCCTAGCAACTGAAGAGATGCGGACGTGCAATTCATTGTCTAAGTCACGCACCGTGTACATCAAGAATGCCTCGTTCACCCTTTTGTAGTGGTGCAACGACTTTGTGAACTCCAGCTGAGGATAATAATTATATATGTGTTGAACGCTCAAAGATCCCTCGGTGTTCAATCCTCTGAATTGACCTTGATAGGCCACCAGGTAGACTAGATATGACACCATGTGAAATACATGAAACTGGAAATATTCTGTTATTTGTTGATGTAGGCAGTCACTAATCAAAGTAGGCCAGTCATAAAACTCGGTTTTCTTCATAATGTGAGGTATGGCATAAAACATCCAAGGTTGGAACTTGGTGGCATCCTCGGAACCAGTGACCCTGTTGAGCAAAGTGATGATGATGGCAACCTCGTCCTTGAACTCCCCTCGTCCGACATTCTTGGGCAATGTCTTATGTTTTTCTTTCATCCATCTCTGGGCAATCTTCTTGCTGTATTTGTCCTTATGCATATTCCACATCTTTTCACACTCATCCCTCGAAAGAGTTACACTTTCAGGCCATGGGGGAATGGAAAAACACTTTTCAACCATGTCAGGCTTTAAACTGCAAATCAACCTGCCATCCGCTGACTGGATCTCCCTAGTAGCCGGGTTGTAATGCTTAATGCAAGCGATTACGAACTCAAGGCTCTGAACTGATATAGGAATAGACGCTGCTGCGAGGAGTCCAGAATGACCCAGGTTCCTGATTGAAGTGTTGCCTGCTCTCTCCAAGGCGTGTAGGTCGAACACCGGCTTGACATGATGCAAGTCTGTCTCAGCTGTTTTGATGTAATCGTGAAAAAGTGCTGATTCGGACTTGAAAACATTAGGAGTGTACTCCATTTCAGAAAACTCGAAGAATGACTGTAAACTCGCCTTGGTTCAACAAGTCTTGAACAATTTCTATTTTTAGAATGCTGATTTTTTATTGTGCTTCAGCGGATGAAGATTTTTGAGAATTTTTTCTGAGATATGGGTTTTGTTCAGAATGACGATACAAGACAACCCAGATCGTCCGTTTTTGAAAATCTTGAATTTTGACTGAAAAAGCAGCAAACCCTAATTTCTTCAATTTTTCCCGAAAAAAGCTGGCATCTGGGTTTTGTTCAGAATATCGTTAGAAATGGACCCAGTTGATTGGATTTGCAAAACTCTGACGTTTGATTGAAAAAGCAGCCAACCCTAGGTTTTCGAAAAAAAGCTGCGATATGGGTTTTCTTCAGAAGACTGATTGGAAAGGACCCAGATGGTTGAATTTTGAATGCACTGAGGTTTTCACTGACATGCAAGATAAAAGCACTTGCTGCAACTTGATGAAGTTCTTGAAAAATTCTTCAGAAGATAGAGGCAAAAAGACCCAGGTGACTGAAAAATTGAAAGCCTTGGCCTTCTGCTTGAAAAATTTGATCTTCTGGAACAAAAAGCTTGAAAGAACAATGGTTTATGCTTGCTGGTCTGAAAAATCTGATGTAAAACCAGCAACTATGGATTCTTGAATCACAAAAATTTCTCAAACTTGCTGCTCCAACTTTCTCCTCTGGATGCTACCTGCAAAAATAATGAAAAATACATTGAAAAGAAGTGTTAAATAGACTTAGGGTTCGATTTTAGGTTTTGCTTTTTTTTCTGCTTTTATTTCAAAACCCTAAATCTCATCTTCTCAACTTGGACGCCATCTTCTTCTCAAGCAAATTTTGAAATTTTGAAAATCTTCAAAAATCTTCTAAGGCATGAAGGTTTGGGCGCCTTTCTCCAAGAGGGGCGCTCAACTTCACCAGTGTTAGTCAAAATTTCAACTTTTTCAACTTTTCTCAATTTTAACATGCCACTTCGCCACTGATTTCTCGTTGATTGGTTTACCCGACAGGCGAGCTGAGTGGTTCACTGCGGAGCCGGACTGATTCTGAAGAAGATGTTCTGGAGGCACCTCCGGCTAAAAACTTGATTTCGGCCTCCGAATTCATGGGAGGCTTTTCCTTCTAGGGGCACCCAACTTCTCCAGTGTTAGCCATTTTTCTGATTTCCAAGTTCTTCATTAACTTCTCTTCGACAGATGATCTTGTCAAATTTTGAGCTTCGGACGTCGGATTGCTGAATGTTTGTGCTCATCGCGAAGCTGACTGAAAATGAAAAGGGGTCTTCTGGAGACACTTTTGCCAAAAAGTGAACTTTCACCCTTCAAAAGGTTGGGCGCCTATCTTGACTGGGGGCGCCCAGTTTACTAACACTTAGTTTATTTTTTGACTTTTTCACTCTTGCTTTGAATTTCTCTTTTCACCTCTCGTCGGACCCTCTGTTCAGCCTTTTGAATCTGACGACTGCGAGCTCCGTTTGTCGTGCTGAATAGCTCACTGCAAAGCCAGTTGAATTCTGAAGACATCCCGTTATAGCTTCGACTGCAAATTCCTCTGTTTGCACCCTTGAAAAGTTGGGCGCCTTTCTTCAACTGGGGCGCCCAGTTTCTCCAGTGTTAGAAAAATTTTCAATTTATTCAACTTCAAGTTTCAGATTTTCACTTTATACCTTCTACTTTGACTTGAATTTGCTGGAGACTGGATCATCGGATGCTCTGACGGGGATATCCATCGCGAAGTCGACTGAACAGTGAACAACTTTCATTGGAGACCGTAACCCTAATTTCTTCATCTGATGCCCTAAAAAGGTGGGCGCCTTTCTTCAACTGGGGCGCCCAAACTTAGCAGACTTAGAAAATTTTCATGACTTTTCACTTTTCTTCCTCGATCCTCGTGCATGTTCATCATTTCACTTTCTGCTGGAAGTTTTGAATGCTAAAATTAACGCCTGGCAATCGGATGACCTCCATTATTGATGACTGGAACTCGGATAATATACGAAAAATTTTGAATAGACGATGAGAACCATGATTATTTTAAGATTAAATTTTGCACCGGCGATCACGGACATATTTTTGAGCCAATCAAAATCAGTTAGGACCACATCGGATAACTTTCTATTTTAGAAATTTTTCTATTTTAGAAATTTTGCGATATCCGATCTCGAAAGAAACTGAGAAAAACCGAAGAAAAACTTTATTCCGAAAATTTCTAAAAAATAGCAGTTTTCCTAAAATTTAGGGGATGGCGAGATCACAGGTTTTGTAGGTTAAGTTGCTCTTAGCGGACCATCGTCAGAAATTGAAAAATTTTGTGTTTTAACCCTCCATGCAAGACATGCACACCCAAATTTTGACCTTTTTGACTGATTTGACAAGACTTTTACTCATTTCTTCAAAATGTCTAAGTGTAACAAAAAATTTTAATTTTGGGGTACAACAAGGTACAAGTCAAGCAAGTGATTAAGATCCTATGGCGCGAATTTCAGATCAAACGGAGTTGCAGAGGATGGAAAATCAAACACTTACTATTTTTAGCAGGCTGGTACAGAGGAATTAGGGTTTCCCAAATTCAAGGGCAGAACACGATAGTCATGCAAATGCAACATCCGGCCACGATCACCACCCTTCAGGCATTCAACACGCAAAATTTGAAGGCATTCTGAGCAATTGCTATTTTTAGTAAGTTGCTAAAATAGTAGGTACAGACAGATATCAGGCATCAATAGCACAAACACATCCAGAGGTTCAAAACAAAGCAAAATTCAGCCTTTTTGGAGCTTGAAATTAGCTTGAAATTCAAAATTTGGGAAACTTTCTAAAATTACAAAGTTAGGGCAAGCTAGGGTTAGCATGAACGAATCACTCTAAATTTGACAAATGGCATAAAATTCACTGAAGTTGATAAATTTCCAAGTCCAGCCAGTGAAAAACGCCTTTAAAAGCTGAAGGTTGGTGGAAATTCTCTAAGCACTTGAAATTTGAAGTTCACAGGCCAAATGCACCTTGAGAAGCTGAAGATAGATGAAAATTCTACTAAGGCATTGGAAAATGGAAGCTTGCCTAGGGAAATGCGCCCAAGCTTGAGAAGACAAAGAGGAGGCCTTGAAATTTGTTTAAGATTGCTAAATTGGAAGTACAGGACCCCAGATGCGCCCTTGAAGCTGAAGATGGATGAAAATTTTGCTAAGTGTTGAAAAATGGAAGCTCAGGGTATGATTTGCGCCCAAGCAAGGAATGAAAGCAAGAAAAGTTTCTTAGTGTTCAAAACTCAAAGTGCACACCTTGAAATGCGCCCTTGAGGGAGAAGATGATAGAAAAATCTTCTAAGTACTTAAAGTTTGAAGTTCAAGGGGTCATATGCGCCCAGGGTCAAAGAGGAAGCTTGGAAATTGACTAAGGCATGGAAATTTGAAGTTGCTCCACTCAAATGCGCCTTGAGGGAAGGAGAGCTTGGAGAAATATTCTAAGTATTAGAAATTTGAAGTAACCCACCCTAAATGCGCCCCTCATGGAAATATCAACTAGAAAAAAAATTCTAAGTCTAGAAAATGGAAGTAGGGGGTCCCATATGCGCCCACCTTGTGAAGAGGTCTATGCATGGTCTAAGGTGTTGAAATTGGAAGTTCCTCTAGCAAAATGCGCCCAGGCTGAGGAGTGAGTTAGAAAGTTTTTCTAAGTGTTGAGAATTTGAAGCTCAAGGTTTTATTTGCGCCCTAGCTGAAAAGAGGTTGGTTGAAAATATTCTAAGTGCTTAAAAATGAAAGCTCAGCCAGTCATATGCGCCTTTGACTGGAAGAAGGTTGGAAAATTTTCTAAGTGTTTCAAATTTGAAGTAAAGGCCTTCAAATGCGCCCTTGGAGGAAGAGTTGAGAAGAGTGGCTAGAAATTTGTCTAAGTCCGGAAAATTGAAAGCTCCATGGTAAAATGCGCCCGTGAATTTGAAGTTAGCTGAAAATCTTCTAAGTGTTGCAAAGTTGGATGAGGACCCCTCTAAATGCGCCTTGAGAGGGAGGAAGAGTTGGGAAGGCAAGAATTTTGGCTAGGGCGAATTAAATGAAAGTAGAGGGCCTTATTTGCGCCCAAGGTAAAGGAGAGATCTCAAAATTTTCTAAGTATTTGAAAATGAAAGTAGACCATGATAAATGTGCCCTTCAAGGTAAGGACTTGAAGAATTTTCTAACTCTGTAAAATTTGAAGTTCACCCCTCCATTTGCGCCCAAGGAGAAGAGAGGGTGATTGAAAATTTTCTAAGGCATTTAAGCTTGAAGTTGGACACCTGAAATGCGCCCTAGGCATCAAAGAGGCATAAAATTTACTAAGTCATGAGACAAATTGGAGGCTCCCCCTATGAAATGCGCCCTTGAAGGATTGAAGTGACTTGAAAATTTCCAAGTGTATGAAAATGAAAGTCCAGACCCCTGAATGCGCCTTAATCAAAAGATGAAGCTGGAAATTTATCTAAGGCAACAAAGGTGGAAGTTTACACCTCCAAATGCGCCCAAGTTTGTGATAAAATGTTTCTAAGTGTTGAAATTCCACCTTCTTCTAGAGGAAAACACGCCCAAGTTGATGGAGGAGGTAAAATTTGCTAAGGCATGAATAAAATTGGCTGTGGATATGTCAGGATGTACCAGCTTCGTGAGATTGAAGAAACTTTTCAAAGTTGAGCAAGAAAATATGCCCAGAGATGAAAAATGGAAATAAATTTGATAGAGAAATATTTTTCTAAGGTTTGAAAATTCAAAAATTAAATGTACCCCTTCGTTTGGAGACACATGAATTCGATGCTTTTTGGGGGAAATTTTCTTCTGGGTATTGGACGTCTGCGATGAGGAATGGATTTCAAAGTCTTCCACAGCTTGCCAGAAATTCTGAGGTGAAGATTTTTGATGGGCACCAGGTTGGTGAATTTCCTAGGGAAAATTTGAGAAATTTTCTAAGGCAGGGAATAAATGATGTTTTGTAAGATAAAATGCCTTGGCGGATGAATTTTAAGTCAATTGCCTAGGTGAATTTGATTGAATTCTTCGTGGGACTAATCTTCCAGAGTCAGAGATGAACAAAATTGAGTATCAGAGCTCCAGCTGGTAAAGTGAATTCCTTGAAGATGATGCAGTTGAAGCTAACACTCTCGAAAGATGATTTTAAAAGTGCATCTCTTAAATACGCCCTTGAGGGAATTGAAATTTTGTCTAAGGCATTGAAATTTGATGCACAAATGTTATATGCCCCAACCTACGGATCATGAAGAAAGCAAAGTTGGCTAGAGGAAATAGATGAACCCTTGGAAGTTAAAGGTAAGTAAAGTGAATTTATATTATGAAGTGTTCTAATGCTCTTCTCCTTGCTTGTTTTGCAGGAGAAACGTCGAGACCAAACAATGATGACTTAAAGTGATGAAGCAAGTAATCCAAGACTACATTTCAACCTCGAAAGAAGAAAAGTTGCAAAAAATGGCTAAGTGTTGAGACTTAGTATAACTCAAGTGACAAAGAAGAAGTTGAAGAACAACGTCAAGAAGAAGATCGAGAACGGTGGGAACGCGTCTACAAACGGGAATCTTCTAGAAGATGGCCATTAATTGCTCATTTATTGTCCCACTCTCCATTATGGCGGTTTTTAGGGCGAATCTTGTTTAGGGCTGAGGTGGCACAATCTGGGCCATCTAGCCGATTGTAATCTGAGCCGTCTGTGGGACTTGGCCAACTATATAAAGGGGAGTCCCCTCATTTGTACACTAGTAGTTAATCAGTTGGATATCAGAGCAAAGTAGAGAGTAGACATTTTTGGAGTTAGAATAGTTTAGTTTCATTGCATTGTTTGAAGGAGAAGGGGAATTCTCCCTTTGAGAATTTTTGTAAGAAATTGTCACGAAAGCTAATCATAATAAAAGAATTTCATTGATGGTGAACTCCACTTTTGTCATGAATAGTTTGTGAGGTTTCTTCTTCCTTCAATTTCAAGTAGGATTTAATTTTCATGCAAGTAGTTTACTTTGGATTTGTGGTGTTTGATCGAAGTAGCTTCTATTTATCCATACCACTAGCAACTTACTGATGGTAAGTCTACCTTGCGTGGTCAACTGGAAAATACCTCAAACTTAACTTCGATTGTGGTTCTTATGCTTGTATGCATCCTTATGATGGTATATGTATGTCGAACTATAATCTGAATACCTTTCGTTACTCCTTTGAAGATTGCACCTATTTCGCTGAAGCTGTCCGATGCGAGGCTAAGTGAAATTTGGTTGAAGTCTACTGAAGTTGAGCTCCACATATCTTGCATTTAGAATAGAACATAAGCTTCTTAGGCCCTTCACTCATTTAATTTCAGTTCATTTCTGGTTAGAATTAGGAAACTTGTGCTCACTTGCTAAATCATTTTAATTACGCGAAAGCCCTTAGTCCGCTGTCTGCTGTCAACTGTCAAACAATTGTGTAAGTCCCCTTGAAATACCAGCAATATCACATCAAGCCAACTGAGACTATTCGCATTGAAGGAACCTTGGAGTTAAATGTATGATCTATCTCGCAATCTTAGCATGCAGGAAACTTTGTTCAAGAGAGGATAGAGTAGCCGTTGGCGACTTTATTCTGTGTTGGTGTAGTCGCAAAAACCATGTCAACAGATCATTTGATGATTAACAAATTTGTTAATTGAATCCATGGTAAACTGTTCTGATTCCAGCTCTTGACGAAGGTTTGTTGCCATTTCTGTAGTGACCATATTAGTTGCAAGTAATTCTCCTTCATGATTCAAAATTCTACAAGGGATTTTCTCAAAGTTAGAAAGGATGTCTTGCTGAACTTCATCACTCATTTCTAGTGTAGCTTGGACATCTTTGATAAGATCTTTAATAACCAATGACTTATTTGTCACGAGTTCTTCAAATTCTATGTATTTTTCTCTGTTTGGTATGATTGAATTGCTGCATAGAATTTCTAGCTTGACTTGATCCATCTCATGCCAAATTTTTGAATCTTTTTCAAGTGAATCCAAACTTTGCTTGAAAGCTTCCAAAGTCTGATTCATTTTTACTTTTGCTATTCTGACATTATTCAGAACTCGTAATGTCTTTTCAATCACTGGTATGCTTTGATCAATCAACTGTGCTACCCAAGAATCAACTGCTTTGGCCTTTTGCGCAATTTTCTCCAATTGCTTGACTGATTCTTCGGAGGTGAAAGAAGTTAATGGATTAACTTGCTCTGAAGAGTTGGAAATCTTCTGAATCACTGAGATAAGCTGTAAATTCTCTTCTTTCAGTTTTTCCTTCTTTTCCAAAAGTTCATTATAACTATGTGTCAAAACAATTACTGAATTTTGAGTATCTTGCATCATACCAGCATGTGTTTTCTTGCCTAAATCCACTCTGGTGAATTTATAATCAGATAGTTGCATCTCTTCTGGTGACTTGTCTGCAAGGGGTTCAGCTATTTCTGCATACTTTATTCTGTTGCTGTCCACAACTACCCGTGAAAGTGTTTTAGCCTTCTTTGCAACTTTTGGCTTTGATCTCTTCAACTGCTGGAAATCAAATACATTTGGAGAGATTGCCTGTTTCTTTCTCTTTAGAGTAACTGAACTCAACCATGGAGGAAGATCCAATGTATCTGTATTTGAAATAGCAACCGTGGTTTGTGTAGAAACAGATTCATTTTGGGCCACAGTTGTTACTCTTGGAGATGTTTCAATTTGAATTGCAACAAAAGCTTGATTAGATGGCGCATTATGATCAGTGTTAGCCATGAAGCAGTCAAAACTTGCAGCTGACGTATCTATTTCTGGAAGTGTCATCTGTGATGTCATTGGATACATCGGATTAGCATCAAAAACATTCTCCAGATTATCATGTATGTTCTCTATAGAGGCAGTCACTGTTGATAAAGTTGATGTATGAAGAGCATCTTCAATAGGAGGAACGTAAACTGTTGAGAAGGAATCAACATCACTATCAAATTGAGACATGAGAGACAGTATTGATATTGGTGCAGCATCAATATGTGGAGACATTATACTTAGAGTAGTAGGAGACTGAAGAACTTCTCCTTCCTGCTGATCGATGATTTGGATCTGTGTCTCTTTGACCTCCTTTCCTTTTAGTGTTGGTTTCTCCAAAGGTTTTTCTACAGCATGGCTGACTTTCAGCTTAATCCTCGTTCCTGAAGAAGAAGCACCTTCCTTGGACTTGTCTCTGACTTCTGATTTCAATCCGACAGGTCCAGCTGAATCATCATCATTATTAACCCTGATTTTAATAGTTTTGACGCCTATACTCTTGAGCCAAGAATTAGTATTTGCCAAGATTGACTGAAATCTGTTAAAGATAGAAACTGATTCTTTATTAGACCATTGTATTGTTGGAATAGAGGCGTCAGCAACCCTTTGTTCTCCATATTCTGGATCTAAAATCAGCCCATCATCAATTACTCCTTCTCGAATCAAGGTCAGATTAAGATCTATAATCTGTTCAAGAGTAAGCCTGCAATAGTCCATTTTATAGATGTCCTTTTCTGTTCGGAGATCTGCCCAAATATCTTCAAGGCGATGTACATGAGTGAAGGCTCTTTTAATCATGTCCTTCATTCCTCTGTAATCAAAATATGCTCTTGCTTTGAATCTCTTCAATTTGATTTTCTAAATTTCAGTTTCCATAGCTTTTTCCCTTGAGGTAGATGTGAAGGAGTATCTCCCAATCTGCAATGGATTATGAGATGAGATACTTACTCCAGTTTTATGTTGCACAGCTTGTCGTGCATGCACTATCATCAACTGCCTTGCAAGCTCCATTAGAATGATTTTATCAGTTGGATACCTCGGAAGCATGTATGGCTGATCTTCAAAACAGCCAACCCTCATGTAGGTAAAAGTGGGAAACTGGAGGAAGAGAACCATATTCATTGACCTTCTTCCAAGCAGCGTCTGATACTCTGTTGTTCTGCAAGGTCTTGTCAAATAGGCACATAAAGTGACCAAAGAATGTGTCTTGAACTCTTCTGTAATGAATTCTGCTGGGTCTCAAAGGCAACTGATCATAGTATTCCCAAACTAGAACTAGAGATCTATCTCCTACGGTAGAAAAGCTTGGAAATTGCCTCAATGAAGCTGCTATGTAAACCAGATAGGAATTCATATAGAATGTGAGCGTGGTAGGAGCTTGTGCAAGCTGCTCACATAAACTATCACTAATTATCTCACCCCAAAAGATTGGGTGTTGTGCCTTCCTAATCACCACTATGAATTTGTACATCCACTTTTCAAAGACATTGGAGAATTTCAACCCCATCATCCTGCTCAAGAGTGTGATTATATCATTGATCTCTTCTTTGAAGTCAGATTTGTATAGTTTAGGCCACTGAGACACATAGGTTCGATGCTTCAGAAGCCATTTAGTATTGATGTGCTGTATACAATCTTTTTTCTTTTGTTCATAATGATCTAGAGCACTCTTTACTGAAATATCTGAATACATTGGCGAGTTTGGAACTTTGAAAATCCTATTGATAGTTTCTGGATCAAGTTTAATGACTACATTGCCATCATCATCTTTAATGGTTCTAAATTCTCTGTCAAAGTGAGCTGTGCATGCAAGGACGAACTCTGGCTCTAGGGCAGCAACAGGAAAAGAGGAAACCAAATGAATATGACTTCTCAACAGCAACTGCATATGATGAGAAGTTGATTTTGCAGCTCTCTTCAAAAACTCAGACATATCAACATGTCCGATCTCTGTGTCTCTGATTTCTTCAATGTTCTAGACAACATGAGAAGAAGGAATCTCATTCTGATACTTGTCGTATTTGTACTTCATCTTTTTGTTTGGTGGAGAAGCAGGTTCCTTTGTCATTGAACAAGAATCTGCAAGGGTGCGATGAAAGTTCCATAAGGTTAAGACGTCATCAACATTTACAGGCGTAGACATGGCAAAGACTCTAACTCAGAATGGTGTTTTGGCTGTATGAGGGCAGAAAATGAGCATTATAACTCATTTCAGGTTTTTGGAGGCTGATTGCAAGTGAAAAGGACATATGCTTTTCATGATGAATGAAAAGGTTAGATTGCAACTTTGAAAAGTGCAAGTCAGAACTTTCAGCTTGTATTTGCAGTTAGGGGAAAAAAGTCCGATTTTCAGGCACTTTTATAGGTGTTTCGGGATTTTGAAGGTTGGCTGCAAGTGAATAGTGAATGTCAGGTTTTTAGGAAGTCATTACAAGTAATTTCAAAACTTTTAACTTGCAATGGGTGGACAAAAACCCGATTTGGTTCAAAAAGTATCATTTTTTTATTTCATTTCTTCTTTTCAAGGAAATGGGAATGAGATGAAGTGAAAGGAGATGGATGACATGGAAATGGAATGAATGAGAAGGCGTTTTTTATATAAGAAGGAATATGAATGGCAGAAAAACGCGTTTTTGTGTATGAGGCATGTTTATGAATGGAGGCATATTTAGAATGAAGGGAGTATGGAGTGCTAAGAAAAACGTTTTCTAAGAAAAGAGAAAAATGCGTTTCCAGCTGGAAACGTATGGAATGAAATCAGATATGAGAATGGCGAATGAAATATGGAGAGGAGAAAATGCGTATGGAAAAATATATAGTAAAAGTGTTTTGTGAGATGAGAGGCGATAGCAAATAAAATACAGAAAAACGCATTTTTGAAATGGGATGAGAAGAAAATGTGTTTTAAAAACAAAAAACGTTTCTAGTAAAGGCATTTTGAAAGGAAAATGGAAAAGAAATAAAAACGCGTTTCTCATGATATGAGATGATATTTTTACAAAGACATTTTCTTAAAGAGACAAATATTAACAAAAATGCCATACAAGCACTATAAAATAAGAAGAAACAAAGAAAAGAGAAGATGACACACCTGTAACAAGAGTTGGAAAGCCAAAATAATGATGAAAAACCCTAGGCGTGATAAGTAAATTCAGCAAAGAAGATAACTCAATTTATTGTAGTTGAAAATCCGATTTTTTAGCTTGTAGATCTACAAAATCTGCATGAAATGAGGTAGAGAGGCAAACTAGAATTCAAACTGCTCTTTCATGGATGGCGTCGGGTTTTT
This sequence comes from Sequoia sempervirens, assembly GCA_007258455.2. Taxonomy (NCBI): domain Eukaryota; kingdom Viridiplantae; phylum Streptophyta; class Pinopsida; order Cupressales; family Cupressaceae; genus Sequoia; species Sequoia sempervirens. Next base: position 29,208 of record VDFB02121168.1, read on the forward strand.
GAGAGCTCAAAGCAAGTAAAAATGTCACTCAAAAGAGAGATTGGATTTTTACAAGCATTTTGCAAGTCATTCAAAATGAAATCAGACTTTTTAGAAGTCATTGCAAGTGACTTTATTAAAATCGGGCCTTTTGATGTATTTGCAAGTTACTTTAAAATGAAATCGGGTTTTTCAAGAGAAAAAACAAGTGAATATGAAAGAAATCGGACCTTTTTGGGGCATTTGCAAGTCATTTAAAATGAAATCGGACTTTTTAGAAGTCATTGCAAGTGTTTTAAAGTTAAAAAGTAACTTGTAAAGGACTTAAAAAGTTCCTACACTTGCAATATAAACAAAAAGTTCCTAAAAAGGCTTTTAAAAAGAGAAAATAAAAACAAAGTGACTTGCAATAAACACAAAAAGTTCCTATTATTGACTTGCAGTCAAGCTCAAAAACTCCTACTTGTAGTGATGTCAAAAAAACCTAAAATTGACCAAAAACACATTAAAAATGACTCAGAATTTTACGAAAACGGACAAGAATGTGTAAGAAGTGGTAACCCAAAGGACTATAGACCTAAAATTGAGATTTGCTAATCTTTGCACCTCGTAATACATGCCTTAGAAGAGAAAATCTTCAAATTTTATCAACATTTTGATTTGTTATCCCAATTTTTAACAAGTCAAAAATTTGGGACAACAGGATTCATGTGGAGTCACGAGTTTGAGTTTGATGAGTTCTTGCAAAGGATTGCTTTCCTCTTTGCAAGAAGTTTTGGAGTGGTCACATTTGCAATCGTGGCTATGTTAGATACCTTATGGAGGTATGTTGAGGAGTTTGATTTTGAGTTGAGTAGCCTATCTTTCCTCTTTCCTAGGATTGTGATAGACAGTGGTATGGTTGATATTGTTGACTCTGAGCCTCCTGGACATGAGATGTTGCATAATATTGATTTCAGTCCTTTAAGATTTTTCAATTTGAGTATCATGGATGGTAACATTTTGGAGTTACAAGGGAGGTCAGTATAGCATTGGCATGTTGTTTCAACTGATGTGATCAGAGTAGTGCAGCATTGGCATGGTGGGTCCTTCTTGAGACGGGCATGGGACCCTGGGATCATACTCGTTTTGGTAGTGATTAGTCCTAAATTCTCTAGAGTTGTGGTGACATTGCTTGAGGACAAGCAATTTCGAGAAGGGCGGACTGTAATGTCCCCATTTTTAGCACTACACTTTTCAGAGATTGATAGCCTATCCCCGGTGTGCTGTCGGCTAGTCAGAAGTAGAATTAGGGTTTTAGGCTGCTTGGTGGTTTCTTTTGAAGATTTGAGGGTTTGCATGTTGAAGTTTGGTTGTTTAGATTCTGGATTCCTTCTGGGTTTTCGGAGAGCTTCGCAGTGGTATGACATGCAACTGCGTTGGGCAACCTTTCTGGACTTACTATCTTTAGTAAGTTACAACGGCTACATTTTGGAGTTTGGGATTTTGGATCACAGATTCTTTTTGGGTTTTCAGAGAGCTTCGCAATGGTTCGGTTTGCACATTGATCCGAGCAACTTGCTGAATTTACTATTTTTAGTAAATTCTATTTTTGGCAGTGGTCCTGATTGGCCTCAGTACAGTTGGCTTTCCTCTTCAGGCAGTTAAGTGGAAATGTTGATATTTGGCTTCATGATGCAATTTTTGGGTGAGAAGAGTTATTTTAAATTAATAATGTTATATTTTCACTTTATCCCCTTAGCCTAGCATCACAACTTCAAGTTGTTTTTAAAAAAGGGGGAACTTGAGGGTTGGACGCCTCATGAGGAGTTATTTTTGATATTTCTAAAGTGAAAATGTCACCTTGGGAAATGGACGCCAATTTGGAGAGGAGCATTATTTTATTAAAAGAATTACTTCATTCTTGGAAAAGGGCGACTTGGAGAAGTAATGAAATTGCATTTGAATTTGGATTCCATTTGAAGGGGGAAATTGAAGTCAACTTGGAATTTGAATTTGGGCACACTTTATAGAGGCTTCTAGAAGATCATCACAAATCTATAAAAGGGAGTCACTTGTTCTTCATTTCTCATCCATGAACAAATTATATCGATATGCTGCCGAAATGGTGAGTGAATGCTTCGAGGATGCATACCTTCTAGCTTGGGCTTGACTTCTTGCTTGAAAGATAGCAACTAGTTGAGATATTGTTGTTCTTATTCTCTGAGAGCAGATTGGAGCACATTGTAGTTGAGTTTCTTGCATTTCAGTCAGTTTTTGGAGTTGCTGGTCCATTGTAGCTGATTGAGGTTTTTATTCATAAGTCATTGAGTAAATTTTATATGGTTCTGGGTAGTTTACTAATCCATTTCTCAGCTAGGGGCGACCCTTCTTGCAGGTTTGCAGATTTTATTTTGGAGTCCTTGATTTTATCTAGTAAAATTCGCCCCTCTTGAGGCCGTACCATTTTGTTTTGCCTAGCAAATGTTTAGAAAATAAAATTACAAGTTTTTAGAGTCATTTCTTGATTAGAATCTCGTCACCATCTTCATAGTGTTCATTTGCATCAGATTTCATGTCATTTGGACAAGTCTAGAGAGAGTTATGAGCTTTTTAGTGAGTTACAGTGTTGCTGGTTATGCATTTTCAGTCATTGTTCAGTCATATCAGATTGTAAGATTTTGTCTTTGGGGTTGAGTTTGAGTATTGGAGTCATGTTGTGCATTGGGGAGACATTATATAATATTGCAGCATTGATAGACTTTTAATTCAGTGTTCTTGGCAGGCAACTCTTTTCATTGTAAGGCTGTTACAGTAGTACTATTCAGCCATTTCTATTTCTCGCTGAGTTACATTGTATTCTCACGGTTGTGGAAGAGACTGGCCCTCACTCAGTCTTCTTTGTAATGCATTAGATCCTCATCATCATATGATAGTGCCTAGCTCACCTCGAGCTTGGAGTGCACATGCTTGATGAATGAGTTGCTTTCAACACTGCGTTTTCATCAATAGAATCTCCACCATATGATAGCGCCATCCCCATCTTGGGTTTGGAGTGAACATGCTTGGTGTCGAGTTTACTTTCCAGCATTGCATTTCTTTTCATAGTACCTCCGCCATCTGGTAGCACATTCTTGGCGTTGAACCTCTTTCAGCATTGTAATACTTTCAAGTTGCTACTGACGACCCTCTTGCCATATGACAACATCATTCTCATCTTGAGATTGAGTGCACATTCTTGGCAAAGAGTTACTTTCCGATTTCTGGTTTTGGTCTAAGCTAACCTTAACGGGTGCTTATTGTGCTGGTGTGTTCATTCAAAAATTGAAAAAAATTGGCTAGCACATTACATTGTCCTAACTTTTGTCCAAACTAAGAAAAGAATCAAACTAAAGATTGAAAAGCAAATCCTAAGTTTAGTTTAAGTGAACTAAAGTAAAAAGCCTCTAATAATTAATTACTGATTAATTAATTATTAGATAATGACTTATTTAGTCCAACACCCCCCCTTAAGATCAACTTAGGGAGAAACTAAACAACTGATAAAGGAAGCTAAATGAATGCAGAATGGGCCCTGGCTACAAGGGCTGATGAGGTACCCATGTATATATGCAATGAATGGGGTAGAGGAGAAAACCCAGTGGGACAAAACCCCCCTACAATGAGATAACCTATTGCAAAGAAGCACTGGAAGAATACTATGGAGTAACAATATAATCCTGATTCCAACAAGCAAGGAAAGATAATTTTGTTTACTACTGAAACCATATGAGATCACTGATTGAGTCAAGGTGGAATCATGATAAAGCAACAATAGACCCGATGCAAAAGAACATTGGAAAACTCACAAACTGGTACAACCCTGGAATCTATGAAGCAATAGTAGATGACTCAATGATGTATAATTGAAATGAAGTGCAAAGATCCAAATTGCACCCTCTTAATTGTCAAAACATCCAAGTAATCTCTAGAACACCCATCAGACCAAAACTGAAATAACAATCAACTTGGGATAGATATTGAAAAAAGTGCATGGATGGCAATGTAGAGCTCCTCAATACCTTTCCAACACCACAAGAATCATGAAAATCGGAGATGGTGACAAAAATTTATGAGCTCGGGAGCCATAAATGGAGATCTGACTTCAAACAGCAATAAATGCACCTAAACAAAAAAATCAAAAAAATAACCAGCACCATGAGATAGTTCTCAAAACTAACTTTTCGATGATATCTCATTTTCCAATTTCGACAGCATATGCCCAAGTTATGCCAAAAAGAAAAAACTGCTCTTTTAGGGCAAACTAGGGTTTGGAGGGGGCTTGGAGGGGTCGTACGGCTGGTGACATCAAGCTGATGTCAACACTTCACGGAATTCATTTTGACAGCCATCTAGATGTTAGTGAAAAAGTGCCCCTGCTTGTGTTGGCGTTTAAATTCGCACCTTTGGAATGCGAATTTGAAATGGACAGCTATGTGCAGTAACCTGCTCTTCAAATTAGGAGGGGAAGCTCCCTCTTCGCTGATGTTGTTAAAAAGAAAGTAAACTAAAACTAATCTGCCTATCTTTTTGTTCAGCTAAGAGCAGAAGGTTATAAAACTCAAGCGTCGTACTTGAGATTTTATGTTTTAGAATTTCAACTACGACTAGCCTACTCTAATGATGTTTCTAACTTCTCAAGTTAACGTAGAGCAAGAGAGTTAGAAATGGACAAGGAAGGATTCCTTGACATAAATACTTAAATAATATTTTCTCCCTACGCGCATCTACTTACTTTCAATGCAGGTTGAAATAAAGATCATTTAAGCATAACACAATAAATGGAAATCTGAGACTTTATATCAGGGCAGCAAAGCAGGCACAAGACTTTATTTTCTCAAATTTCAGGAACAAGAGATTACACTTCTAGGACAACAGGATTGTAGCAAAATAGGATTACAATTTAGCCATCAAACTAGAATACATTGACACAAGACACATGCACTGAACAAGAACTTGCAGGTAAAGAGGCTTGAAAACTTGCTCTTACACAAAGTGAACTGACATTGAATAACAACTTGCTACATTATAGGCTTGCAATTTGCTATCACAATAACCGTTCCCAAAAACAATGAGCAAACGCTCTTATTTATAGGCAAGCAGAGGAGTAGGGAACCCTAAAATCTCTTTGCTTTTACAACTATGGCTTGCTTAGCAAGCAAGCTTTATTTCTAAAACTAAAGAAGATAACAACTAACACCTAAGAAAGCATGAAAATAGGAAAACGCCAACTATTACATTTATCTTCTTTCTCTTCTTCAAAGAATAGATAAGAATTGTTCCGAGAATAGAAAGAAAGCAGAAAGAATGTTTCTAAAAGAAAGCTGCTTGAAACCTTGTCCACATCTTGCCAAAACGCTGATTTATTCCTTGATTTTAAGTGGAGAGTGCTGCTGAAAATAGAATGTTGATTTTCCTTGAAAAAACAATTTCTCCGAAAAAAGTTGGGACATGGGTTTTGTAGAAAATCACATTCCGGAGAAACCCAGATGCTCAGAAACTGAAAAAGCAAAGTCTATCCTGAAAAAGTGGCCAAAAAGCAGTTTCTAGAAGAGGGAAAATTTTCTCAATGTTGAAGAGGATGAAAAAGCAGAGAGACCCATGTGATCAGAAACGGAAAAAGATGAGTGGTTGTTTTGAAAAAGCAACACCCTAGAAGTTTGGAGCACGAAAACGCATTCCTCTCTGCTCACTGATCTCGAAACCACGAAGAACACCGAAAAAGCATGTCATTTGAGTCTTCAAATCTTCGTTGAGAGAAAAGAGAAAATCTTCTTGCTTTGGACGCCAACCTGCAATAATGAATAATGAAAGGCAAAAGCTCTCTTTAAATAAGATGAGGTTTGAGAGAATCTGCTTTCTTTTTGCTTTAAATCCTTCGGAGCTTATCCTGAGTAGGTTCGTCGAATGTGGACGCTGTTTGAATGCTGAATGATGAAAACTTTAAAATTTTGGAAAAATGACTAAGGCATTGAGCCTTGGGCGCCAATCTCCACTTGGGGTGCTTTTTCTTGGCAGACTTAGCCAAATTTTCGACACTTTCAACTTTTTTTGCTTGATTTTAACCTCTGTTTGATCTTTGATTTCTAGATGCTCGGAGGATCTTGTGAACTGACGGAGTGATCCATCGCGGAGCCTGACTAATTCTAAGAAGGTTATCTTGGAGGCATCTTCTGATAAAAACTTCATTTGACCCCTCAAAAAGCTGGGTGCCTCTGGCTACCTGTGGCGCCCATGATCACTAGTGTTAGTCATTTGTCTTAAAATTTCAATTTTCTGTGTTTTCTCATCTCCAATTTGGCTTTGATTTCTGACCTCCAAATCAATCCTACAGATGGGCCAAATGATCCATTACGGAGCTTGATCGAATTTGGTGAGATTGTTCTGGAGGCAACTTCTGAGAAAGACATCATCTAGACCCTCAAAATCATGGGCGCCTATCTCTCTCTGGTGCGCCCATCTCTACCAGACCTGGCCATTTTTATGATTTTGAAGTTCTTGCTTGCTTCCCTTGATCTTCTGATGATTTTGCGATTCCGGGAGCTAGACTAATCTGATTGACTAATTGTTAGATTTGTTGAATAGCTTGATGAATTTTGAGGAGGGTCTTCTGGATGCTGCATCTTCAGAAAAGTTGATTTGGAACCTCAAATCCTTGGGCGCCCTTGGCTGCTTGGGGCGCCCAACTCCTCCAGAGTTAGTTTTTATTCTAAAATTTTCACAGTTGCTTTTGTATTTTATCATTTTCCTCCCTCTGTTCCGCCTTTGATATCTGGTGATCGTCAATTCTAATTGTCTTGCTGATGGTCTTGTTGGAAAACTGCTTCAAATCTGAGAAAGCTGTGTTGGAGGGGTCAACTGCAAATTCATCCATTTAGGCCTCCAAAAACTTGGGCGCCTATCTCTCTTTGAGGCACCCAAATCCACTAGACTTAGGCATTTTTCTTGATTTTCAACCTTCAGATTTGAACCTTTGTATTATATCTTCAGCTTGACTTGGATTTGCCGATGATTAACACATCTGACGATCTGACGAAGACATTCGTTGCAAAGCTGGTAGAATCCCGAAGAGATTGAGCACATCTGCAAACCCTAATTTTTGAGTTTGACCTTTCAAAAGGATGGGCGCCCCTAAGCACCTGGGGCCCCCAAAGTTGCCAAACAAAATATTTTCTGATGTTTTCTTGACTTGCATTCAGCTTCTTGGTTTCAACCCTTTGTTTGACCTCGATTCTCAGATGACTGGTTGATTTGACGGTTGAGCTGATGGAATCACTACGGAGCTGGAAGGAATCTGATCAACACTGCCTAGGAGCATGAACCCTAATTCTGTCATCTGATGCCTTGAAAAGTTGGGCGCCTATCTCCTTCTGGAGTGCCCAGTTCCTCTAGACTCAACCATTTTTTCACGTTTTTCAAGTTCTCTTCTTGCTCAATGCACTTACCTTTGCCTTGTTCGCTGGAAATGAAAAAAAAATTCTAAGGCATGAAGGTTTAGGCGCCTAGACTGAGCTAGGGCGCTTGGAGTCTCCAGTGTTGGCCAAAATTTTGTAGTTTTCAACTTTGATAGCTTCTTTTCTTCATTCCTCGTTCTGTGTGCACGTTCATCATTTCTCATCTTCTGTTTTGTACTTGAATGTTGGAATCTGACACCTGGCAGTTGGTTGACCTCCATTAATGGCCTCGAGGCTCCTAAAATGCTTCTGAAAAAGTAGAATAGACCCACTAGGGAAAAACTGATTTTTTTATAATTTTGACTGCACCAGCCTAATGAGGAAGTATTTTGAGACAATCAAAATCAGTTTGAACCCTAGTGGACAAACTTTCTATTTTTAGAAAATTTTGCTAGTATCTGTTTCAAAAGAAACCCAGAAAAACCCAGAAAAAGTTACTATTTTTTAGAAAGTTTCTAAAAATAGCAGTTTTCCTAAAAAGTAGGGATGAAAAACTGAGATCTGGGTTATGTAAATTAGGTCACTCTGAGCAAACCTAGACCATCAGATTTTGGAAATTTCAAGTTTTTACCCCTCATGCAAGACATGCAAACCCAAATTTTGGCCTTTTTTGACAAATTTGACAAGACTTTTACCCATTTCTTCAAAATACCTAAGTGTAGCAAAAATTTTAATTTGGGGTACAACAGCTTGCCAAAAAAAATCGTCGGTCCCCTGCAAAAATATTCCGATACTTGAAAATTTTGATTCAAGGAATATTCCCGCTAAGATTTTTTTCGCCGCCTCATGATTTGACCTAGGCATATTTTGAACTTGCCATCGGAGATTTATAAGACCGCTAGATATTTTGATTAGGCACCAAAGTTTGTGAGTGGCAATCTATTGATGTGACCATCAAGGGTACAAAAGTACCTTGTCATTTGCATGCGCTGGTACTGAAAAAGTGGCTAGAATATATTTTGTGGCCTGTGAAAACTTGTCCTAACTTTATTCCACACTAATAAAAGAATCAAACTAAAGATTGAAAAGCAACTCCTAAGTTTAGCTTAAGTGAACTAAAGTAAAAAAGCCTCTAATAATTAATTACTGATTAATTAATTATCAAATAATGAATTATTTACTCCAACACCCCCCCTTAAGATCAACTTAGGGAGAAAATAAACAACTGGTAAAGGAAGCTAAATGAATGCAGAATGGGTCCCAGCTACACGGCCTGATGAGGTGCCTATGTACATATGCAATGAATGGGGAAGACAGGAAAACTGTAATGTCCCCATTCTTGCACGAGCATCAGGGTTGGTGGATTAGCCTATTATGTCGATCCTCGTAGGCTAATGGTTTTGGATTGAGGGTCTCTTGAACGAGCACTTGGTCGGTAAAATGCAGTATTAGTATTCGGAGCTTGGTGACGAGGTGAATTTGTGCATTTGGCGTGTTACTAGAGATTAAAATGATGATCTTCACCACTTATTTCACCTTCTCAGGTTTAGGGACCATGTGTCTATATTTTAAAGGGGTCACTTTCTATTTTTCAGTTACTATTCATGACTAAAGTGAAAAAAGACATAACTTAAGTGAATAGTGTTTTTTTTTAATGAATAGTGATTTCAATGTCAAATTATAAAAGACCTTGAGAAAGTTCGACCCATTCATGCATAGAGTTATTTTTTTGAATGAAACTTGGAAGTGTGGAGTTGTGGAAGAGAGAAACTAGGGTTTCTTGATTTCAGCGGTGGGAAAGCCTAGATTGGGCTTTGTTCTTTGAATTTTGGCTTCTTGATGGTGTGAAATACCACCCTAAAGTTGCTGGTCAGTTCTTGTTGATCCATTTGGAGCTTTATTTTGCTGATTACAAGTTGTTGAAGTCATCCTTTGGAAAGGGGTTTGCTGCTAGAGTCTCCATTTGCCATCTAGAAGGAGTTGCTTGCATTTTTTGAAGACTTTGGAGCTGTTTTTAAGCATCTACAGCCAGCCACCTTGTTTGAGGGTTTATGACAGCAAAAAGAAAGAAAAACGCCTCTCTTTAGTGGCTGCTTTCACATCCAAAAGGGGTGCCCTTGCTACTGGAAGACTTCTAATCCATTATTTGGTGGGAGAAGTTCATAAGTTAGTTTGTATGAGCATTTTACTAGGGGCGGGTACTGTAGCACGTCACTATTCACAGTGATGTTTGGCTGTAAGTTAAATTAATTCATATGATGTATTTTGTTCAAACTTGATGCAATTCGTCTATTCCATGTAAGCTCTTATATCATGAAGAATGCTTCTTGACTACCATTTGAGTCTTGTTCGAATTCTCATGAGTAGTTTGGTTTATTTTGAGTTTCTATTACATGCATATGCTTGTTAAATTCATGTGTATCATTGGCATCAAACATCAAAACACGAAAAACACAAGAAGAAACAAACACCAAACACAAATCAGACCTACAAGCACCGTGAAATCATCGCAACCGAGCGACGGTTCATTACAAAAACCCAGTGGGACAAAACATATTAGACATTGTTGTATTTCTAATCTCATCAATGTTGCCATTTCTTTTCATATCAGTGAACAAGGCCAATTTAATTGAAGTTTATATTTAATTTTATTGAATTTTGTATTTAATTTTATTGAACAGGTCCAAAGGAACTTCTTGAAGATTGTTTTCTTTTTGTTGGTGTTGATGTTATTAGCAGCGTCGGGCTGCTTCTTCCAGATCTGCGATTAAAGATAATTCAAATGTAGCCTAACAGCTATTTGAATTATATTTATATTCGATCTCTTGGCTGACTTGAGATAAGTGAAGAGACACATCATTTGTTGATATTTATTATTTGTTAATTAATGAAGAGATGTGATGAGGCTGACCTCATACTCCTTGGGCGCGATTTTCTAGAAGGGCACAATTTCATGAAGAGACGTATTCATCTCTTGTGGCCAACTTGTTTTGTGAAGGGTCATGTCCTTCTCTCTATCTCGTATATATACCCATTGATGTTTCATTGTTTAGCATTCATTCATATTCATTATAAGTCATCACATACATAGTGCGAATTCTGTAGAAGCGCAGTTTGAGGATTTGTATAAGGCTGAGTCTTATCATCAGCAAATTATATTGTTGTGTTCTGTATCTACATCAGTTTGTGGTGTCTCTTATTGGCCTTCATATCGGCTCTTGTAAAGGAGACATTTGTGTTGACATTTCAATATAGAAGTGATATATTGTTGCTGGGTTTTTCTCCCTCAAGAGGAGGGTTTTCCCAGGGTATCTGCTGTGTTATTGTGCCTGATTTTGAATTAATTTTCTGTGCATTAAATCTGATCATAAAACTAACATGGTATCAGAGCGGGTTTGAAGAAGATCGTGATCAGATTTTTTGTTATCGCAGCAATATTTTCTATTCTCTTCTATATCCTTGTCTATCTCTATTTTAGTCAAGATGGTGAATGGTCTTAAAATCGAGGATAGACTCGAGGGAGCATCCAACTACACATCATGGAAGTTCGGAATCATGCTCACCTTGGAAGAGAATGACTTGGCTGAGTTTGTGGAGACCAAAGTTCCCGAACTTGAGGAGGAAAAAGAGAAGTTGCAATGGAGGAAGAAAGACATCAAGGCAAAGAAGATGTTGGTTGATTCCGTTAAAGATCATATTGTTCCGATTGTCTCCAAGCTGAAGACAGCAAGGGACATGTTCAAAACATTGGAAGAGATGTACGAAATCAACAACACCCTCCGGGCACTTGCACTGAAGCAACAACTACACCATGTGAAGGTGGCGAAAAGAGAAACAGTGATTGCCTATTTCATGAGGATTTCGGAATTGAGATATCAGCTCTCTACAATTGGTCATGTGATTGATGATATAGACCTGACCATGCTTGCTCTCAATGGTCTTCCTTTATCATGGGAGTCCTACATTCAAGGAATCAGTGCAAGATCCAAACTTCCTAAGTTTGATCGTTTGAGGGCTGACTGCATTCAAGGGGAGTCAAGGTTGGTGGCTAGAGGCGTTGGTCAAAGTTCAAATAATGAAGATATTCATGTTCTCGCCTCCCAAGCTTCGAGAAAGAAAGGATTCTTCAAGAGGAATCGAGATAAGGGAAATGATGGTGCTCCCGCATTCAAGAAGAAGAGAGACTTGTCCAAGATCCAATGCTTTAGATGTGATGAGTTTGGCCACTTTGCTAAGCATTGTCCATCCAGACCTAAGCAACAGGCCACCGTTGCAGATGTTGATGATGCTTCTCCGTAGAAGGATTCATGTGAATATTTGTTCTATTCAGCATTGTCAAGCAATGTACCTACAAACACCAACACTTGGCTGATCGACAGTGGTGCTTCTCGACACATCACTGGGTTTAAGGAGCATTTATCAAGCTTGGTGGAGAGAGATTCTTCTGAACAAGTTATTATTGGAGATGATGCTAGCTACTCCGTGAAAGGGATTGGGACCTCTACTCTTCATTTGGATTCCGGCATTACACTACAGTTATGTGATGTCCTTTATGTTCCGGGAATCAAGTGTAATCTTATCTCCATTTCAGCTTTAGAAGATAAAGGTTATCAAGTTGCCTTCTCCAAAGGCAAAGTACTTGTGTGGACGAAGAATTCCAACTTCAAGACTGCTCAAGTAATTGGTGTTAGACATGAGAGCCTCTATAGTCTGTGTACTTGTCCACTTTAGGCATTAGTTCATGATACTTCAAGCTTGTGTGATCTTTGGCATCGAAGATTGGCTCATCTTCACTTTCGGGCTCTACCTATCATGGAGAAGATGGTCTTGGGTCTTCTGAAGTTCAACCAGGAACATGAAGGTACTTGCAAAGGCTGTGCAATGGGTAAGAATACAAAAGCTCCATTTCATAGTAGAGAAAGTAAATCTAAATGTATTCTAGATCTCATTCATTTTGATTTATGTGGCCAATGTATGTTCCTTCTTCGAGTGGTTTCTTGTATTACATTCTTTTTATTGATGACTGCTCTAGAAAGACTTGGATTTATTTTTTGAAAACTAAAGAGTTTGAGGAATTGTTAGAAAGGCTCAAGGAGTTCAAAGCTCAGGTAGAGAACCTTTCCGGGAAAAGAATCAAAGTCTTAAGATCTGATAATGGAGGAGAATACACTTCTGGCAACTTTCGGAACTTTTGTGTTGAAGCTAGGATTAAGAGGGAGTTTTGTGTTCCCTATAGTCCTCAACAGAACGGTGTTGCAGAAAGAAAGAATAGATTGATCGTGGAAGCAACAAAAGCCATGATCCATGACTAGGATCTGCAAACCTTCCTATGGGCAGAAGCTTCCAGGACTGCAGTCTATGTTCAGAATAGAAGTCCTCACAGAATCTTGGAAAGCATGAATCCTGAAGAAGCCTTTACTAGAAAGAAGCCAGAGGTGAGTCATTTGAGGATCTTTGGATGTCCAGTCTATGTTCATATTCCAAAGGAAAAGAGAACAAAGTTGGAGCCCTCTGGCAAATATTTGTGGGCTACAGTGAGACATCAAAAGCCTACAGGATATACATTCCAGGTCAGAAATTGATCGAGATCAGCAGGGATGTCACATTTGAGGAAGATGTTGCATTCAGGAGATCCAGGGGTACTCATATGGAGATCAATAATGAAGAGTCTCCTGTCATAACCCTCTCTTATAACCATATAATATAATAAATACTTTGTTATTATTTACTTGTTTATTCTATATTTGAATGTTATAAAATTATTATCTTTAATAATGTCACTTAATTCTCAATGAATAGCATTATAAAATTATATGCATATAAGATAAATACGATTATAGGATATTCGCTTTCCCTTAACAAAAGATTATTATCTAAGGAAGTCGATTATCACGTGAAAGTCGTGACTCCTCTCTCAGTCACGACCTGGTGAAAAGACACGATATTTGAAGACGTGATTCCTTAGGTCTTTGAGTCCCCACCGCTCTAACTTTCAGCTTCAGTATTTATGTCCCGTGTGCATAGGAGAAGAAGGCATCGATGGAAAAGAGACTTATGCATTGAGGAGTGTCGGTTGCCTGGAGCCTACGAGTGATCTATCATTACCTTGTTCTACCCTGTTGGCGTAACAACTAGCACCTCTGGAGTAAGAGTTGGTACGGACAACTATGCACACTACGTAATGAGTGCTCTTCAAATTAGGAGGGGAAGCTCCCTCGTTGTGCTTTACAAAAGTACTTGCAAATGGAAATAAACTAAACTAAATCCTGTCTTTTTGTTTCAGCTGTAGAGGTACAAGGCTTTCTCGAAAACTAATACGTTGCAGCTGAGTTTTTCTGGTTTCGCAGATCTACTAACTACAACTAAACTTAATAACTTAAATTCTATCCAGCTCCCTCAAGAAATCAGAGCATGAGGAAACGGAGCAAGGTTTTGACTATCTGACGATAAACGGGTTCAGATTCTCTACTTGAAGGCAAGGTGGCGCAACTATCATCTCAATCTGAACAAGTTTATTAGGCACAAAACAGATTTAAGAATTTACCATGACAATCTTATGAAACCCTATGTGGCATAACACTTGATTATAATAGTAAAGACTTCACAAAACAGATTTATCATCACAATCTTATGAAACCCTATGTGGCATAACACTTGATCATAACGGTAAAAGTTCACAAAACAGATTTATCATCACAATTGCATGAAACCCTATGTGGCATAACAATTAACTGTAATGGTAAAGATGCACAAAACAGATTTATCTAAACTATGGAAAGAGTTCACTATCACAATCGCATGAAACCCTATGTGGCATAACAATCAACTGTAATAGCAAAGACGCATGAACAAATACCAAAAGAGCAATATTGAGGGCAAGGTAGGCGCAGCATATATTTCTCTCTCAAGCAAAAGTTAATTACAAATGAGCAAAGCTCTTATTTATATACATCAAGGTGTAGGGAACCCTAAAATCACCTTGTGTGAACTACAGTCTCGCAAATGCATGCAAGATTAATTATTAAACCCTAATGAAGTAAACTATACAGTTAACTGGAAAGCTACCATCGTTAACCGGTACAAAATAACCTAAATGGACCATGTGCAAGCATGCACTTCCTTATTTAAAGCAAAGTTAACTGGACACCACCTTCAGTTAACTGGAAACCCTAACCCTAACTCCTGTGATGATAATTCCAAGGACGAGATAAGCATGTGTTAAGTCAGCAAGTAAACTCAAGACTGAAAGTCGAGTTAATTGCTGCTCATGACTCAACCCTCGAAATTAACTGCAGGTTCCAACTGGCAGATCACTCCATGTCAACTCGGTCTAACACTTCGACCAAGAACTCATCGATCTCTCTGTCATCTGGCACTTTGACACTGTCCAAAATAACAGTCTGTTTCTTTAGTTCTCTGCCACTTTCTGTAATTGTGTGCATACCATCTTTACAATCTTCAGTCGCCTTTCTGAAACTAGCTGCAATCACTGAAATATTCTCTAATTTAGGCGCCATAGGTTCACCTTCAAGGCTGTCACGAATCAGCTTCTCAAACTCTTCTTGTACTTTGTCCAACTCAACATACATGCCATCTTCAAGAAGATAATGACACGGAATCTGAACAACGAAACCGCTGACAAGTGCAAGTACTCCAACCACATCATCCTTGAGTGAAAACAATTTAGTAGAGATCTTCTCACATATTTCCATTCTGAGAAGGTGCTGCTCTCTCCAAGTAAAAACTTTTTCTTGATCCTCAACTAACTCCAAAGCATCGCATGCAACTGACAACTGAGATACTAGAACACGATCCTTCGCCAAACTCTCTGCAACTGCAATCTCAAGTGACTGAACACCTTGACGAAGCTTATGTGCATCACTTCTCAACTGATACATATCTGCAAGAAGACACCAACCAGCAGCAGCTAAACTATCAATCCAGTTGTCCAAAAGTCTGCCATGACTGACTAACTGATCCAGTTTTCGTTGTTCTGCAAGTGTACTGTGAGGAAGAACAGGTGCTCTATGCGGATTTCCATGAACAAGATCAGAAATGTACTGACGAAGTTGACTATTTTCAGCCTTGAGTAAGGCCTTATCTTCTCCATCCTTCGTGATGCACTCTTCAAGATTATTAGTGACAATCTTAAGAAGAGTTAAATCTATCTCTCTAGTGGTCCTGCCAAGATTTTCCTTAGTGAATGTAAAGTCACCAACTTCGACTTCATCTAAGCTCTTACCCTCTGGAGGAACAACAACTTCGATAACAATCTCTGATTCTGGAGTCTTCTCGATATGCACTTGTTTCTTTATCTTCTTGTTCGATCTTCTCTGATAGGGTTCACCGAACTCAGATAAATCAAGGTTGTACGAAGGTTCACGCCTCTGTCTTCCCAAAGACTTCTCGAGCCAACAAGACTGAACAATATTTTCAATTTGAGGAGAGACTGTCCCCGATGTATCAACCTGTGGTGGTTCAGTTGTCTCCGATCCTGCTTGAATTGGTGTCTCAGGCTTAGAATCTATGTCAATAGGTTGTATGTGGGGCGAACTAGGAGGTTCAACGTGAGGCTCAGCCTGAATAACTGTCTCTACTGGAACCTCAGGAACATTCTCAACTTGTTTCTGCTTCCTCTTACCAGTAGCTCTTTTCCCCGTGTTTCCACTGAGTCTAACCCCTTCAAGAGGTATTATAATGGCCTTGACTCGAGGTCTTGCCCTAGAAGTAGAAGGCAATGAAGAGAAATCCTTTGGCGGCTCTGCTACAGGAACTGACTTTCGCGTCCGTTTGCTCTCCAAGAACAACTTACTAGTCTTGATAACTGATCTAGAAACCTCTTCGATAGAAATATTCTCTTTAGCATACCAATCAGGTGAGCGAAGTGGCTGCCAAGCAACTTGATCCTTGACATACGAATTGAGAAGAACTTCTCCATCATCATCCGATAGACCATCAACATCTTCTGATAGATAATCAGAGAGCTGACCGATAGTAAGTCTACAATAGTGACGACAACGAACCTCGAATTCATCTTCACAATTAGCCCAGAAATCTTCAAGTGCTGGCGTATGTGCAATCCCTCGCTCTAACCGATCTGCATAATGACCAAGAGGATCATAGGAACGCCTCTCAGTGTAAGTCTTGAATTTGAACCTTTCTATCTCGGGAGACATAAACCTGGCATCTGTTGCTGCATTGCATGTGAAAATTCCCAATGTGAATGGAAAATTAGCCGCATTCTTATGACGACTACGAAGAAAGAAATGGACATGTTGCATCTGTCTGAGGAACTCCATAAAGATAATCTTGTCTGACGGATACCTTGGCAACATCAGGGGCTCTCCAACATATCCATAAACTCGGATGTATGTGAAAGTAGGGAACTGGATAAACCAATCCGCCCAAGTCTCCATCGCTGATTTGGCCTCGGTAGAAATATGAATGTGCATCTCGTCATCAAGATCTCTCACGGTTCTCATGGAAAAGTGATCGTTCACTACTCGGAAGTCCTGCTCGGATTGAGAAAACTCCAACTGAGGATAATACTCATGAACACGCTGAACACCGAGAGTGCCATTAGTTTTTAGAAGCCTGCAGCTACCTTGAAATGCAACCAAGTAAACCAAGTAGGATATCATATGAAACTCGTGATACTTGAGAAAGTTAGTAATTTGCTGATGTAAGCAATCACTAATCAACATAGCCCAGTCAAAATGCTCTGTACCGTCAAGAATTCTGGTAATTAGGTAAAACATCCATGAACGGAAAGTGCTAGCATCTGGTTGACCGGTAACTCGGTTGAGTAAAGCTATCAAAACAGCAACTTCATCTTTAAAGTCACCACGACCAACCTTCTTAGGCATGTTAGTCTTTTGAACTTTCAGCCACTTCTGAGCCACCTTCCTTGCAAACGTTGTTGATCAGTCTCCCATATCTTCTCAAGCTTCAAGAACCACAGTAAAGTTATCTGAGCGAGGAGAAATAGCAAAACATTTCTCTATGTCCTTCGGTTTGATACTGCAAACAACCCTCCCGTCTACTGATCTGATTTGACGTGAAGATGAGTCATAATGCTTGATGCAAGCAAGATCGAACTCAAGATTGAAAGTAGTAACAGGAATGGATGCCACTGCCAGCAACCCAGAACGCTCAAGATTCCTCAATGAATTGCTGCTAACACCCTCCAAACTGCTCAGATTGACCACTGGATAAACATGATTCAGGTCTGTATCTGAAGTTTTGATGAAATTATGTGTAAGGGCCGATTTCACCTTGTAATCAATGAGATTGAACTGCATTTTGAAAATGAGGACTTTTGACTGTAAAGTCGAATATACTTGAAGAACTTTCTGAAAACCTCTGGACAAAGCTAAAAATAGCCTCTGACGAAAGAAATTTTCGAAGTTTTTCTGGAACATGGGTTTTGTGCACAACTGAATTCTAAACAAACCTAGATAGCTGAATTCTTTGAAAAATGTGTTTCAAGCCCACATGCAAAGAAATTCTCGGAAAAAAAAAAAGCATAGAGCTTCAGAATGAAGGCTACAGGGCGATTTTCTCGAAAAAATCTAAGACGTGGGTTTTGCTGCAAATGCTGAAATATGTGAACCCAGATGATCAAATTCTGAATGTGTTGAATTTCTTTGACATGCGAAGAAAGTACCTAAGGTGAGAAATAGAAGAAATAAGACAAAAGATAGAAAGTTTTGCTTGTTTTCTTCTGAAAAATCCGCCAACTTCTTCCTTGGAATTTGATAAAACCTGTATGCAAAGTGAAAATAAAGTCTAGAATCGCCTTCCTCTGAACAATCTAAATTCGTTGCTATGAAGAATGCTAAATTCGGACACCTGTAGCACCTTTAGCTTGCTGGTCGCTCAAGAAGAATATGAACTTCAAAGCTAAAGATGATGAAATAATGGACGCCATTACTGAAATATATAGATTTTCATCTATGAAATTCGCACAAGGTAAGGAATCCATGAAAAGTGCGCTTGGCTTCTGATTGGACCTCATTTCAGTTAACTGAAACTCGAATATGCTAAATAAATCGCCATGCATTAGGGTTTGCCTTTCAATACTTCAGTTCAACACTTCATGCGACTTTGACTTCAGTTAGCACTTCATATTAAGTTCGCCATCCTTCACACTTGCTTTAGATTCACAAATTTGAACTAAGGCGTCCCTTTTGATAACTAAAGTTAGCCATAAGGAATTCGCCATATTTATGCAATAAACATTCTAAAAATAGCGACCCTTTCAAGACTTCAGTTGGCCTTCAAGAAGTGCAGCGTCATCTTCACATGCTAAAAATAACAACCCTTTTGGAACTAAAGTTATCATTCCTTGTAAAGGGCGTAGCTTCACAAAACTATGCTTCATCACTAAAAATATCTAAATATGGCGGCCCTTTTGATAACTAAAGTTAACAACTTCATACGCCATACTTCACTAATTTATGCTTCACCATTCATGCCGTCCCTTCTAGAACTTCAGTTGACACTCAATGAAGCGCCATCTTCACAAAAACTTCACAATTGCAACCAAATTCGCCATGCATGTGAACTTCAGTTGACATTCACTGATAATCTTCAGTTAAGTGAACATGCAATCAAGTTAAGTCAACATGCAAAACAGTTAACTGAACATGCAAACTAGTTAACTCGACATGCGCATTGAAAGATCACTCAACATGCCAATATATGAACTGAAGATGACAACCCAGAAAACGTTTAGTCTAACTGCAGTCAGAACTCCAGTTAAGGCGTCCATTCAACTCTCTTTCGAAAATCCAACTTTGAACTCTTAAGGCGAATTCCAGACTTAGCCAAATTTCATGAAAATTTAAGCTAAAACCTCTGTCGGGACCTCTGTTCATCCTCTGACACCGATTGACTGACTTCTCCGATTGGCTGGCTGACAGGTGCATCGCAGAGCTAAATAAGAACTAATCAAAAGATATCTTGAGACTGTACGTCATAAAACTGACATCTGAAGGGTCAAAAATCCAAGCGCCTTTTTCAAAAGCTGCGCTTTTCCTCAGACTTAGTCAAATTTTGACATCTGCATCTCGTACGAAGGGAAAAATAAATCCTTCATAACTTCTGTTTTACCAACTTTCAGGACTGGATCTCAGGTTCACTGCGGAGCTGACCTCATTCTGCATAACAGCTGCAAAGGCACATTTCCCCAGAAAACATCATCTGAGGGGTGAAAAACAAGGGCGCCTTTTTGAAAAGTTGCTCTTTTCATTCCAGACTTGGCCATTTCTGGAAATGACTAAAAATAATATAAAAACTCCGACTGCAAGTTGCTGAGTCATCTTCTGATCCGGCGAAAACAGGCAACGGAAAGCTGAGCGTAACACGGACACATTGAACATCTGATATCATCAGAAAGAAAACATTAAAGGTTTAAAAAGCTCAGGCGCCTTTCTCAAAATGTGCTCTTTTGCTTTTTCCTCTGATATTCTGACTAAGATTTGACCCTACGTTTGACCTCAAGTTCAGGCACTTCAGCAACTCAGATTCACCCACTGACGGATTCGTCGCGAAGCTCAAACAAAAATGAGATAAACATCTTGGATGGCATTTAGCCAAAAACTTTCATTTGGCACCTCAAAAAGATGGGCGCCTTTACCAAAAGCTACGCTTTTCCTCAGTGTTAGCCAATTCTCGCTTTCACCTTGTTTTGCGCTATATCTTCCATAACTTGCCCGAAACAGGTCCGTTTGACAAGCGTGATAGCTCACTGCGAAGCTGACGTGATGCCGGACAAATGTCTATTGGAGGTGACAAACCCTAAAAACAGGATCTGGACCCCTAAAAGATAGGGCGCCTATTTGAGAATGTGCTCCCCTCTCCAGAGATTGAAAATTTTGGTGTTTTTCGTTCAGATTTTCACTTTTCTTAAATTACTTCAGTAACAAGTTCACATGACACTGACATCAACTCCATATTCAAAAAAGCCCAAAAACGACCTTCTGTTATGACTTTAACAAGATTAAGACTCAATTAAGCAGAATGCCTTAGTGAAGCAAAAATTTTGGTTTTGGGTACAACATACCCAGACGTGTAGTCTGGGGGCTGCGGATCTGGTATGCCTTCATATACTGAAATATGAGCATTATTATTGTTATGGAAATCGCACATAATCCACTATAGATGGTTCTAAGCTCTGTATTCATAATCGGCGATTACTCGCCGAGCAGACGAGTAATCTCCATTTTTTTGGCTGGGCGAGTAATCTTGACTTTTACTCGCAGGAAACCCTAGCCGTTTTTTTCCCTGGTTTGTTCCGAGTAATCGCCGCGTAATCTCTTGATCAATCGCAGAAAACCCGGCACAAAAACCCTAACGCGTTTTTCCTGACGTTTTTATTTTCGTGGGTTTTTTTTTACACGTGTTTACCGCATTTTGGACGCGGTTTTGTGCGATTAAATCCTCGTTTTTGCTAGTTACAGTCACCTGGATTTGTTTTCGGCGATCTGCATGTGTTGGTTGCACGATTTGTAGTGGTGGTTGCGTCATTTGTAGTGCGATTTGTAGTGCGATTTGTAGCGCGATTTCCAGGTTAGTTAAAAACTTTGCTCCTCTGCATCGTGCATTCCAGTTCTTCATTTTTTATTTTTTTCAAATACTTTAGATTTAGTGCATTCCAGTGCTTCGATTTAATCCAGCGATGCTAGTTCAAAACTACAAAGTTTCAAAAATTTAATATTTTTATTATTTTATACATATGCTTCCAAATGTCTATGTATAAAATAATAAAAATATTAATTCGTTTTCGTTTCTACAAGACTACATCAATATAATATTTTATTATTATTCTAAAATTAAAATTTCATTTTCATACATTATTTTATTATAAATTTATAATAATATTATGGGTCTTAATTTTTAATATTCATAAAATGTTTTCACTTTTCTACATCATATTTAATATTGATTAATTATTATTTTTTTAAAACCAAATTCCATATATTATTGTATTATAATTTTAATTTATAATAATATCATGGCAAATAATTTATAATACTATCATTTTATATTATTATTTGCCATGATTTTATAATATTATTAATATATAATAATATCATGGCAAATAATACTATCGTTTTATATTATTATTTGCCATGATATTATAATATTATTAATATATTATAATAAAATAATATATGGAATTTAGTTTTTAAAATAATAATAAATATTAAATATGATGTAGAAAAATGATATTATTATTTGCAATTTCGCCATGATATCAATGCCTCAATGATCTTGTTTTTGTTCAATATAACCTTCGGCTTCGCACAAAAAAGGTGTAGGAATTGTCAGATGAGCTCATTGATTTGGATGACATTGATCCATACAGTGATTTTCAAATACAGTCATCATAAATTCATTAGTTATTAGAGTTATTAGCAGTTTCACTATGTAGCCTCGTATAATGATGCCATTTTGTAATCCAAATGTATTGAACTATGAAATTTAATATAAAACACTCCCTCATGGTTTTTAGACTCATTTGATGCATTTTGCAATTGAATTTTGCAAAAAAAAATGATTTTATGAGAAATTTTCCTACTTTTTAGTTTGCCGAGTATTTGCCGAGTATTTGCCCGAGTTTTTCCCGAGTCAAAAATTTTGGGCTTGCCGAGTACTCTCCGATTCCGAGTATGTAAACTATGGTTCTAAGGATTAAACATGTATCATAACTTAAATCTGAATGAATAACCAATCATCACTGGATTACCATATTTACATTCAACTCATGAGAGAAGAGTTGTCAACACCCAATGGAGAGCAGATACTAGGGAACCTTCACAGTAGGCCACCCTCTTTGATGACTGCAGGTCTGCCAATGAGGGCCGAGGGGGTCATTTCCATGGGTGTTGGTTGGACGCTCTCGGGCTGGGAAGGAATGCTCTAAGGGCATCCTTGGTTATGAGACATCCTCTTGCTTCACTCCTAGAGTTGAATAGGCCAAAGATGAAAATTCAGTGACTTTATATCTCTGTGTTATTTAGATTCTTCAACTTAAGTGATAGTTGCATATATTTTACAAATAAGAAAGGTTTCTTTTAATTTATTTTCTCTCTATACTCAAGTACATTTTTGGTAGATTTCTTATTTCATGAAACATATTGGTATTTTAGGTTAATTCTTAAGCTACATAAAAAGAGGATCATTACATCTCCTCAGGATATGGAAGTTGACCATGCTCTTGAGATTCAGAGGGAGACTTCAGAACCAAAAAAAGATGTTGATCCAATTGAGCCCTTGGAACCTACTAATCGGCCTACCGATATTGTGATTGGGAGAAAAAGACCTCTTTGGGCTAGGCAAACAATGCAGGAGGCAGAAAGGTTTGCAGCTCCAAGAGGAACCTTCAGAGAAAGCAAGAGACCTCATAAGTTCTCCAGTTATGTAGCTTTGATGAGTCAGATTATTGAATCTGAGCCTTCCAGTGATAAGGAAGCTTCTTGTCAACAAGTTTGGAAAGATGCTATGACAGAGGAGTATTAGTCAATTCTCAAGAATGATGTTTGGGACATTGTTCCTAGACCTGAAGGAAAATCTATGGTATCTTCAAAATGGCTCTTCAAGATCAAGCATGCGGCTGATGGGAGCATTGAGAAATACAAGGAAAGATTCGTGGCTAGAGGGTTTTCACAAAAAGAGGGAGTTGACTATGAAGAAACATTTGCTCCTGTTGCTCGCTACACTTCTGTCAGAACCATTATTTCCATTGCTGCATCTAGAGGATGGAAGATTCATCAAATGGATGTGAAGACAACTTTTCTGAATGGTGTGATTGAGGAAGAAGTTTATATCGAGCAACCTAATGGATTCGAGGTACATGGGAAGGAGTCTCATGTTTGCAAGTTGAAGAAGGCCTTGTATGGTCTTAAGCAGGCTCCTCGTGCATGGTACGAAAGGCTTGGTCGTTACTTGTCAAGCTTGGGTTTCTCTAAGAGTGATGCGGACTCAAATCTGTACTTTAAGGTAATTGATGGTGAAGCATTGATTTTGGTCTTGTATGTTGATGATTTGATTCTTACTGGAGAAGATCATCTTATTCTCAAATGGAAGAAGGAGTTGGCTTCTGAGTTTGAGATGAAGGACCTTGGGCTCATGCATTACTTCCTTGGATTAGAAGTTTAGCAAAAGCCAGATGAGATGATTCTAAGCCAAGGGAAGTACACCATTGATATACTTAAGAGGTTTGGTATGATGGATTGCAAATCCATGTCAACACCTATGGAGACCAACCTACATAAGTTGAAGGAGGCTGCAGCTAGTTCAGACTTGGTGGATCCTATGATGTACAGACAGTTGATTGGGTCCTTGATGTATCTAGTTAACACTAGACCAAATATCTGTTATGCTGTGAGTGCACTTGGTCAGTTCATGTGTGAACCGAGACAGATACATCTTGTTGCAGCTAAACATATCCTGAGATACTTGCGTGGCATAGTTGGATATGTGTTGAGATATTCTTCAAATGCAAACTTGGAGCTGCATGGTTATATTGATTCTGATTGGGTAGGGAGTGTTACTAATCAGAAGAGCACCTCTGGATGTTGCTTCAGTTTGGGATCTGCTATGATTTCCCGATGCAACAGGAAATAGTCATCTGTAGCATTGAGTACAAAAGAGGCAGAGTATATTGCAGCTTGTGTGGCAGCTCAGGAAGGAATGTGGCTTCGTAAGCTCCTTGCAGGATTGTTTTGACAATCAATGGAGCCTACTATCATTCATTGTGATAACCAAAACTGTGAAAATCTTTTTGTCAATCCTGTGCTTCATGACAGAACCAAGCATGTTGAGATCAAATACCATTACATCAGAGATATGGTATTGAGGAAAGCTATACAGTTGAGTTATATCAGCACTGATGAGAAGACGATAGACATTCTCACCAAGCCTCTCTCCAGGATAAAGTTTGTGTACTTTCGAGATAAGCTTGGTATGGTGGAGAATACAACCTTAATTGAGAAGGAGTTTCAGTATCAGTGATCCTCTTTAATGAGTTCTTCTCTGTGAGAGAAGTTCGAGGTGAAATCCCTTGATTAATGAGCTCTTCTCTATAAGAGAAGTTCGAGGTGAAATCCCTTGATTAATGAGCTCTTCTCTATAAGAGAAGTTCGAGGTGAAATCCCTTGATTCCACCCTCTGGGAGAGCCATGGTGGATGTCATGTGTGTGACTCCATGACAGCATCACGTGAGAGAGTCCGTGATGATTTTCTTGTACTTTTTTTTCACCCTCTGGGAGAGCCATGGTGAAAGTCATGTTGAGGTGACAACATCACGCAAGTGATGAACACTTGTACATACCATACATGGTTGTAGCCATTATGGTTGATATCATGTTGAGGTGATATCTGATATCACGATGAGGTGATATCTCTCTTTCCACATATGGTTGTAGCCATTGTGGTAGACATCACGATGAGGTGATATGTCTTGTGCAGCTGGAAGTATCATCCCTAGCTGAGAGGGAGTGTTGATGTTATTAGCAGCGCCGGGTTGCTTCTTCCAGATCCGCGATTAAAGATATTTCAAATGTAGCCTAATGGCTATTTGAATTATATTTATATTCGATCTCTTGGCCGACTTGAGATAAGTGAAGAGACACATCATTTGTTGATATTTATTATTTGTTAATTAATGAAGAGATGTGATGAGGCCGACCTCATACTCCTTGGGCATGATTTTCTAGAAGGGCGCAATTTCTTGAAGAGACGTGTTCATCTCTTGTGGCCGACTTGCTTTGTGAAGGGTCATGTCCTTCTCTCTATCTTGTATATATACCCATTGATGTTTAATTGTTTAGCATTCATTCATATTCATTATAAGTCGTCACATACATAGTGCGAATTCTGTAGAAGCGCAGTTTGAGGATTTGTATAAGGCTGAGTCTTATCATCAGCAATTTATATTGTTGTGTTCTATATATACATCAGTTTGTGGTGTCTCTTATTGGCCTTCATATCGGCTCTTGTAAAGGAGACATTTGTGTTGACATTTCAATATATAAGTGATATATTGTTGCTGGGTTTTTCTCCCTCAAGAGGAGGGTTTTCCCAGGGTATCTGCTGTGTTATTGTGTCTGATTTTGAATTAATTTTCTGTGCATTAAATCTGATAATAAAACTAACAGTTGGTTCACCTATTCAGCCTAAGTTTGAATTGAGCTTGGCACCAATGTCATTCATATAAGTTCTTGAGGAAACAATATCATGGGAGACTCACCCTAGATATTATTTTTGTAGAAAACATTGCAATTGGAAATGAGATTACAATGCAATATCTTGTTCATTTTTTGATCACCTAGTTCCCATGATGGGCATGGTGAGAATATATGGTGAAAGGATCTACATAACAAAGTAAACTTAAGTATTTGAAAGTAAATCACTTAGGCAGAAAGCCACCAAGACCACTTATTCAATGGACTATGGAGTGCATATGTAGTACTGAAAGGAAATACACTTCACTCTTATTTAATGGAGTGTTTAGTACAACGAATGAAATATCCCAAGCAAATTTTGTATGCAAAAAAAAAATTAGTTTCCCAATTTCATTTTCACAAGCATTTTGTCAAACGGTTATCCCACAGTTGTTCTAGTGTTTGCACTCATTTTGTCTTTTCATTAGATGGATATTCATTAATTTTCACACATTCAACATAAAGGTTTCTTCCAAATTCACATACAAAAAATGAAGATGACATTTAATGCAATATTCTAGTTCGCATAATCTGAGTTCACAATCTTTTTGTATTTATATTTTATTACAGTTGGCTACTGCTATCTTACATAGATATATCACGATAATTTTAAGTTCTAGAAATATGGAATATAAAGCTGACTGTTATATCATGGGGACTAAAGAAGGCGTCATTCTCCAAGATTCGCAGCCAAATAAACCCATGACCCCCTCTTGATAATAAAGCTTGGTTGGAAGATGAGTGGCGGCTAGATGAAGGAAGCAACGACTCCCATAAAATTGGGTGACTCACATAAAGGAAGGCGCTTCACATAAAGAATGGTGGAAGACTTTAAGGCAGCTATTGACTCACCATTTTGACTGTTTTGACCTGTCCACTCCAAACTCCCCTTTTAACTTGTACAATGGTCTCTTCCCAAATGCTACAGCCAATAATAATTAAATACAGGCCCTCTTGTGAATGCCTCGACTATTACAAGGAAAGGTAAGGGAGGCCCTTGAGGCTCCAAATACCTTCAATAATATCATGGATACTGACTACTGTTAATTGAAATATGTCTCCATTGCCATAGCTATAACAATTCATTGATTGTATTAATTATTTGTCTTGATATTTCCCTAAAAACATATAATCCCACTCTGAAATTCGTCTTTGTAAGAGATTTCATGAATTTCACTATGTTCACTTGTAGACGCACTATGAGAAATTCAAATAATCTCTCCAACGAACTAGCCAGGGTAGAATCTATGCACCACCAAATCCATTTACCCGTAAGGTTTCCGTCCTAGGGTTTCAAGCTCCAAAGCTTCCCAAAATCCACACAATAGAATAATATTCAAGCATATTGAAAATGAGCTTCCTTTCTCACTTTTGTATCCAACTCCACATTGACATGTCAAATTCCCGCTTTTTGATATTTTGAATAAACCCGGGGATAATAAAATGACCCTTTTTAATATTTCATAAATAACCACAAAGTCACTTTATGAACTCAATTAAATTAATGAAATAATATTATCCTTAAAATATGTTGTAATAGATAATATTAAATAACTAATTAAAATAGTTTTTTAGCTTTGACATTAGCCTATGGGAATAAAACAGGCTAACAAAGTCACTCCTGCCTAGGCATCGGAAGGGGACATTACAATGAAAATGATAGCACTTCCACTTATTTAGTGGGAAGGCAAATTACAATGAAACCACTTATTTAGTGGGGTAAGTAAAACCAAGCCATCCACTTATTTAGTGGGAATCTATACAAAGCTACCACTTATTCAGTGGGCTGAGTACAATAAATCCATTGACACATGTCCAACACACTAGCAATACTACTATCCAATGTTCACAAAGTTAGCTCATATGTCTCAATCACCAAAATAAGAGGAACACTGCTGATGTAAGTGCTGATATGAAACAAACTGCTACAACTTCTCGAAGAAACATGAATGAATCATGAAATCATGAACTCAACAAAGGAATACCTCAAGAGGATGACACCATGGATTGAAAAGTTGGTCTGCTACACTTAATTTCTGCTGGTAACAGAGGCTGTATAAGGTCTGATATGACTGTGACAGCTCATCAAACTCACCAAAATGCTGATGTAATATCTTCCAACAACTTACCTACTAAAAATAACCTCTCCAATAGCCAAACAATGATGACATAACACCCCAACAACCAAAACAAAAGCAATCTATGGTCTGATATAACTCAGGACAGAACTGTACAACCTCCCTGTGCATCAGTGAATAGCTTGTAACTCCATGAATCTCCGAAATTCCAATGCCAAAGTGAAAGAAAAATGTTCCTATGGGGAGGGCACCACCCGACTCCATGTGTAAACTTCCCAAAGGGCAGCACTTGGATCAAGTATTCACACGCTAGGTTTTGCTATACGGCCAACCAAGGAATGGTACCTCCCTAAAACTTCATGACTTCACTTCGCACCAACAAGACAACATGGGATTGTATAGCTTACAATATCATTAGCATTAGCACATGAAACAACAAGAAGAAAACATTAAAATCTCCATCAATGTAAACCCCCAAAATGGTACAGCCTGGCAAGGTGTACGCCAGCTTAGAAATCCATCAAAATAAATCTTCAAACACACATTATCAACTTTGAAAGTTGAAGCAATCAAACCCTAAAATTGCAACTTAAAAGACATCAAAATCGTTCATATCTGCACTCAAAACTGAAACTACAAATTTGTAGAAGAATGGTGATCTCTCTTTGAAACCACACTAGCTAGCTAGGGGATTTTTCTCCCTGAAACCAGCAACTCCAGGAGGGTTTTCGTCCTCAAGAAGCCTTGGAAGAACTCAAGTTCATTCCAACAGCATAATAGCATAAAATTCATAAGCATAACCTTCAAAATGAGCTCTTACCCTCCTTGTATAAATTTTCCTAGAGGAGATAAACAATTATTTGAAAATTAATAATTCCAATATTTTCAAAAATGACTTTTTTGAAATAATAATACTTTTTTTCATGTGTGAAATTCCCCTTCTTCCCTAGGCGTCCACTTTTGAGATCAATTTATAATTTTTAAAAAGAATATTACACTTAAGTTTTTCACTTAAATATTTTAACATTAGGAACTTAAGTGAATATTTAAATTATTCACCCAACTTGCAGAAAACACCGAAATGGCATTGAAATCAAACTCAGATCAAACCATCTTGATTTTGAAGACTTGGAATGAAGATCAAAGCCAATTGGATAATTGTAATAATCACCCTCAATTTTTTGAAAATTGTTAGCTCAAACATAATGAAATGCGCAACAATTTCCTTTCCACTATCTAATCACCAAGTTCCTAGTGTGGGTGAGGTGAGAGCATATGGTGTATGGGATTACAAATTACTTGAAAATACGCAACTAAAAGTAGTATCCACTTGTCCAGTGCAGTTATCCCAGCACTTTCAGCTACATAAGAGACCTATTTGCATTAGGACTTCAACTTGTTGCTTTTCCTCTACCTGCATTGCTTTTTTAGTTGAGACAGCATTCACAACGATACAAACATATGAACTCAGAAGTTGAATTGTATAGCTGTTGTTTAAACATTGTTGGCATTTAAATTAGCACCTCTGGAGTGCTGATTGTAAACGTTCAGCTATTACAAATGTTTTGCAACACATCTTCGTTATTTAAAGAGGAGAAGTCCCTCTTTGTTGATGTAATGCGTAAAGAAGGGTAGAGTAAACTAAGGTTCCTATCTTTTTGTACTCAGCAGTAGGACACAAGGGTGCACAAACACAATGCGCCGTAGCTAAGATTTTTCTCCGGTTTCGAAAGATCTTAACTACAACTATTCTAGCCTTTAATCTATCCTATATCCTTAAGGTAAATAGAGCATGAGGGCGTAGGTGCGGGAATGGATTGGTTGGATCACTTGAATCCGCTGTCTCCTTAGAATATGGCCAAGGCTCTGAACTCTCGGATATACGTTGGGATAAGGTTTTATACAACCAAACGCTCTTCACAGTAAGTTCGATTTGAGACCTGCCAAGGAGGAGGAACCCCTATCCAAGGTATGGGCTAGGAAACGACTTACAAGAAACAACAAATTACGATGTCTTGGTCGACAAACTTGCTAACGAGGAGGAACCCCTATCCGAAGTATAGGTTGAAGGACAATCCATTAGACAACAACAGACAACAACCGTTAATAACAGATATCCAAGGAGGAGGAACCCCTATTCGAGGAGGGAAATGAAACAAGCAGCTATTTAAACACAAAGATGTTATGGAAGAACTCAAATCCTTAGATCAAATTGCATGTGCCTTTTGATTTCTTTTCTTCAAGCTTTCTGAACGAATTACAAAGATTGGGACAGCAAAGGCACGAAATCATGCACAATTACGATCAACCAACGAACTCTCATCCAAGAGTGAACAAATATTCGCTTTCAAAGCTATTGGCAACAATGGCGTAGCAATTTTGCATAGCAAGTAAAGGTTAAACAAATAATGAGCCAAAGGCTCTTATTTATAGAACTCAAAGGAGTGGGAAACCCCAAAATCTCCTTGAGTTAACAATGAGTTCTTGCCAATCAATTAGCAAGATTTATTCCTAAAATGGGGGAACAAACAGTTAACTGGAAATCTACTTTAGTTAACTGAAACATAAACAAAGAGTCAACTGGAAACTACTTCAGTTGACTGAAAGTAAACTAAAGGTGAACTTTAATGTAAAGTATACCTCCAAAATAGACAACCACGTTTAGTGGAGATCTAAGATCCACAAATTATGGAAGTCAATTAGACATCCTTAATCAGTATACTTTAAAACATGGAATCCCTCAAGCCAAATGGAATCTTGTCTAGCTTCGCTAGAAGGAGGAATATGGGGCCTTTAAATGCCCAAAGTGTGAGACTGTGCTGGAGTGACATCTCTCGGTGGTGAGTCCAAGTCGATGGGGACTTGCGACTGTTGTGATGGTGTTGATGTAGGCTGCTCTGTTTCTATTACAGGCACCATTTCTAATGAATTTTGGGAGCCTAACTCATGATCTAAAACTGATTTGGCTTGATTTGGAGTTCAAAAGATAGGTATCCACTGATTGTGGGTTAAATTGGCCAAGTTTGCCTCCAAAATATCTCATTTGGTCAACAAAACATGCCTTTGACCTTTTTGGGCGTCCCTTTTGAGGTTGAGTCCTTTTTTCATCATTTTTTATGTTGAATGATCTATGTTTGATCCCTATTCCAAATTGATCAGACAATGCTGAGCAGTTGCTGGTACATTTACTATCGAGCTGGATCTGAGCTGAAGAGAAGTGCTTGGGAGGTATTAAGCTAGAAAGTTGAGTTTGTGGCCCTAAAAAGAAGGGCGCCTTTCTCAAGAAAGGGTGCTTTCTTCCTTGCCTTAGTCATTTTTAATGTCTATTCTTTCAATCTCTTTATCCTGACCTCCTATGCTTTGATTCGAAATCTCCATTGATTAGAGAGTCGGATGGTCTTGTTTGATATCTCATCAGGTAACCAGCTCTAGCCCTCAAAAGATGATTGGAGTTTGAATTCACAGAAGTCAGTTAAAGGTCATGTTGTGACCTTTTCACACATCACCCCATTTAAAATGGGGACCCCCTAATTTTTGCTCCATTTCTGGTCTTTTGGCTTTGGTTTTGTCTCTCTTTCTGTCTCTTTTTGTTGTCTGCCTTTCCAGGGATGTGCCCGTCTTTGAGCTTAAACTTGAAATTTTGGCTAAGTCTGAGAATTAGGGTTTTGGATCTTCTGATCAGTTTGAAGTCAAATTGAGTGAGTGAATTGAAATCTGAGCTTGACACTGCATTCAGTAAGCTTCCAGCAGGTTCCCAACAACTTACTATTTTTAGTAAGTACCTAATTTGGGACATTTTCTTAGCACTTTTGAAATTCTAACCATTACATTTCATCCAGGACACTTTAAACTGCTTGCCTGCAAATTTTGAGCTGAAACGGACAACTTTCTATTTTTAGCAAGTATCACCTTCAGAAGCAGATTTTAGGGTTTGCACGTAGAATTTTTCAGTGCATGTCTAGAGAATATTTCTGGGTTTTCTGAGACCTACGCAATGATATAACATGCAAGATGAGATGCTAACTTTCAACAGTCTTCACTTCGAAGGCTATTTTTAGGGTTTGCATGTTGAAGTCTTCAACGCATGTTTGGATAGTCTTTGTGGGTTTTTCGGGAGCTTCACAGTGATGTAACATGCAAACCAGGATCAGGACCTTTTTGCAGAGTTGTCTTCGGAGGCTATTTTTAGGGTTTGCATGCAAGACTTTTCAGTCTATGTCAGGTTATTCATCATGGGTTTTTCAAGAGCTATGCAGCAAGGTAACATGCAAGCAGAATTGATCACTTTTTTAGGAACTTACTATTTTTAGCTAGTGCCCGCATGCAGTCCAATTTGCTGGGTTTTTTCTGGGTTTTGTGAGATCTTTCGGGCTGTGTGACATGCAAATTCATCTAATAGCTGATTGGTCACTTTTTCAGACACTTACTATTTTTAGTAGGATCACTCCAGTTGCTACCTAGCACTTCAGTATCACGAACAGGGCGACATACAACAAAAATGGGGTCAAACGGAGATCATTTGATCGACATGCAAGTCAGATTAGGGTTTCCAGCTTCGAGACCTAAAATGAGGGGTCAAACACCAAAATCTCTGAAAACTGATGTATCCCATTGCAATCAGTATCTTTCAAGGATTCCACTGGTAAAATTTGAAGGCAATCTAAGCACTTACTTTTTATAGTAAGTCACTTCTCAAACAGGCTATAAATAGCAAGTTAGCGTAGTACACCAATGTGAACAAGTCAGTCAACCCACGAGGACCCCATGGAACAAATTTCACGTTGAGCAGAGTTGCAGAAGTCTTGAAATCATGCAGTTACTATAAATAGCAAGTCACCTCTAGAAACGGCCTATAAATAGCAAGTCGACACAAGATGGCAGTGTGAACAGGTCAATTAGGTCATGAGGATCCTGTGGTGAAAAAAATTCAAATCAATTCAAGATACAGAGGTATGAAAATCAGAGGACTTACTAAATATGGTAAACAAGGGGTGAGCAAGCCAGAAAAGTGACTAAGTCATGAGAAAAGTTCCTGCAGGACCCCCTAAATGCGCCCATCTTGAAGGATTGACTTGGAAAATGTTCTAAGGCGTTGAAAAATTCCTTCACCACCCCTGATATGCGCCCAAGAAGAAGGTAGGTGGAGTAAAAGTTTCAAAGTTATTGAAAATTCCTATACACCTAGCTAAATGCGCCCAACATGGAGGAGGCTAGAGGAATTTACTAAGTGAAGAAAAGTTCCTGTAGGGGCCTTGAAATGCGCCCATGTCACCTTGCACTATGGAGGATGTTCAAGAAATATTCTAAGTATGGAAATTCCACCTCCACACCTTAAATGCACCCAAACTAGGGAGGCATGTGGGAAATCTTCCAAAGGCGTTGAAATTCCCCCTTGATACTCCAAATGCGCCCATGTTGGAGATGGCTTTAAAAAAGTTTCTAAGTGTTGAATTCCTCCTAGACCACTCATATGCACCCAAAGTTGTTGAAGGTGGTGGCTTTTAAAAAAAAAAATGTTATATGTATTGTTAATTCCTCCTAGCCCCCCTAAATGCACCCTCATCAAGTCAAGGTGAGAAAAGTTTTCTAAGTAAAAAAATTCCTCCTGACCCTCCTATATGCGCCCATGCTCATGTTGATGATGAAATTTTTCTAAGTGTTAAAAATTTTCCTCCCCTAGAGAAATATGCCCAACCTTGGGATGGGATGAGGAAATTTCCTAAGGCAGGGATAAACTGGCAATGGACATACGAAAATGCGCCAGCTTCATGAAGTTGAATAAAATTTTCCAAGGCAAAGCAAGAGAAAAAAAATACGCCCTGAGATGAAGAATGAAGATGAACTTTGATGATCAAATATTTTTCTAAGGTATAAAATTCAAAAATTAAATGAACCCCTTCATAGTGATACACATGAATTCTACATTTTCTAAGGGGAATTTTCTTCTAGGTACTAGATATCTTCGACAAGGGATTGATTTTAAAATTTTCCACACCTTGCCAGGGATTTTAAGATGAAGATTTTTGATGGACGCCTGAATAATGAAGTTTCCTAAGGAAAATTAAATTTTTTCTAAGGCAAAGAATTAAATATTTTTGAAAATGAAATTCATTGGCCTGTGAAATTGAAGTCAGATGCCTAGACATTTTTTGATGGAGTTTCTGGTAGGAGTAATTTGTCCAAGCCAGTGTGAGGAGGAAATAACAAGATGAAATCAAATGCCTTGGCCAAATATGATAAGCTGAAAAGGGGTGCAATTGAATTTAATATTTTCAAAAGATGATTTAAAAATGTTGGTAAGTAAAATATGCCCATGACATGAATATGAGTTTTTGAAGTTCTAGAAGGTCAAATATTCTAGACGCCAGGTGACAAGTGTTGCGGCTACCAGAGGAGGGAAAATTGAAATTTGAATGAATTAGCTAAAATTAGCTTCCTCTAGAATTCGACTTGGCTATATGAGTTGTGAAGTTTTGTTATTTTCTCCATCAGCTAGCAAGGTCAACTTTGATGCTCTGAGGTGAAGAGGATTGCAATGTGAGGAAAATTGAGGGTGAAGAAATTTGAACTTGGGCTCTAAGGAAGAAAAAATTCGAAGCTGAGAAGTTGCTGCAGCTGGTTTGGACCGAAATTTCTCTGAAGTGCTGAAGTTGTGTTGTTGCAGTGAAAATTTTCTAAGTGTTGAGAATTCAAAGTTGTTGCAAGAGGTGTTGAGATTTGAAGTTGAAATTTAGTATTGAGGCTTCTCATTTTCGAAAAATCTGCTGGCAGCCTCGATGTGATTTTATTTTTCTAAGTTAAATTTCTAATGACTATCTTTTGTTTTTGCAGAATGGCTGAAGTAAGAGCGACTGGCAAGGAGAATAATGCTGAATCCAACAAGGAAAATGTGTCCAGACAAGCTGTTTTCAAGAAGCTGAGCAAGTCATTCCTACCAAAGTCAAAATTCTCTTCGAAACTGGGCAAGTTGAGTGACACAAATTTAGGCTCTTTCAATATGAAAGCTTTCAAAAGCTGAATGATGGGAATTGGAGGCCATCGTCCATCGATCACTTCGCACAATATTATCAGAAGTGGACTTTATGCAGCTGTTGGTTTTCCGCCAGCAATTCAGTGTTCGGAGTTGATCATGGAGTGTGCTAACTGTTACGACTCGGAGCGAAGGACTATCACTTCACTGAATGGCAAGTTGTTCGCCAACCTCACACCAGGAGCCATTGGCAAAGCATTTGGAATTCCCTCACATGAGAAGATGATTTACAAGACAAGAGAACGTGTTGAGCGTATGTATGCTTCGACATTTGACAGATGTGTTGATATGATAAACTCCCGTTGGATGAACAAGCCCACTCGCACGAAGTTGCCGAAGCAGATAATCTCAGATGATCTGAAGCAGGAATATTGTGATTTGATTATGATGCTCAACAAAGTCGGAGGATGTCCCCAGGCATTCATCTTCGAACCTTGGATGTTTTACTACATCAACCTTGTGTTGGAAGGCAAAGAGTTTATTGTCTGGGCAGTAATGATTAGTGATAATTTGCATGAACAACTCCGGAGTTTGAGGAGAACGAAGACATTTTATATGAGCTCATACATTATCTACATGTTGGCTCGTATGACGAAGTATAGAGGAATATCATACAAGGAGCCGATTGGGTGTGGCTCTCAGCAGTTCAAGATTCATGAGGCTTGTCCGCAGCTACACTTGATGAGCACATCTCACCACAAGAGAGTCAATGACGCCTTCACCATGTACATAACGAGGTCACTTCAGCAAAGGACTCATCACAAGATATCCAAGGAGGCTCAGGTGTTGATAGAAAGGTACAGATGTTGGTTTATCAAATTTCTGAAATTCACTTACATTAGGCTACAAGGGTTCTCTTCATATCCTTACAGGTTGCCCAGATACCCTACGAACAAGATCTTGATGTTAGAAATATCTAGGCAACTCATTGCCTATGATAAAATTCAGAAGAAAAAGAAGGGAGGACTTGACTTCCCGATCATCATGGGAAATTCAGATGAGGTGTGTCCTTCACTACAGGCAACCAAGGAAGCTGAAAATGAGCTTCAGTTTTTCCACCTCTCTTACCACACCAACAGACAGTATTATGATCCTCACAGGATTATCAGATGGATACTGTCAAAGGAGTTTAGACATAAGGCAAATATTGAAGATTTCTAGGCTAGTGTGTTGGATGAAGCTAAGGTAAGAAGAAGGATGTTTTCAAGATTACCTTTGAGCATGATTAGGGAGTGTGAGATTGTTCCAGTGCCGGACCAAGTAGACGACGATATGAATGTTCTTCATCCAAATTATGAGACAGTGAGGAATACACCACTCCCACTTCCAGATTGGTCAAAGCCAAAGATTGTGGATTTGGATACACTTTGCACGCCAGTCCTGACATTCACCAAAGGATGGGTTGAGAGGCATGTGAATAGGCTTAAGAGCAGGTCAATTCCTCTTACTTATAACTTGATGGGAGATCATAGGACGCCAACTGCTACAAAGAAGAAGTAGGTTGCTCAAGCTCCAAAATCACGAAGGAAAGAGCCAGTCCAGCCAGAGCCACCGAGAGTTGAGGTGGCATTACCTACGCCATTGGAGATTCATTGTCCAAGTATATAACAGGTTTCATTGTTTGCTGATCAGAGGAATATGTTGAATAAGGAACAAGAATTACAGGAGGCAAATCAGCCACCTCGAAGGGAGTCTGTTGGCGAGAGTGTCAACACACCTATCAGAGATAACCAGCAGGAAGAAGATGAAGAAACGGCCACAGATACACGCTTCCAGCATGAGATTGAGGAGGCATTAGAGGATGACACTATTACAGGGCAAGAGGCCCAAGGTTCAGGAGATACTCAGCTTGTAGAAGTCAGTGAGCCTCGCTAGGATGAAGTTAGAGAGGAGGTTTGTGAAGAAGAAGCAAGGAATGATCAGCCATTTATTATTTCTGACCTGCAGCAGGTAGTACCGGATTGGCTCAGAGACATGATGATGAGGAGCCCCGTTGAGGAAATTGATCCAGCAGTTGAGATGGAGGAATTCTTGAGTAGGATCAGTGCGCCTCCAACAAAGAAGAGAGCTAGGAAATTTTCAAAGATTTCAACAGATGAGGATGGCTCTCGCACCCTTCACGTGGTTGTGCCAAGGGCTGAGTGTGATCGAGATGAGGCTGTTCCAGAGAATTATGTGATCACCACCATGGAGTTAGGTCGCCCCACGGGAGCACAAATAATTGAGGAGTGTGATAACTCCTACCAGGCACTCAAGGACAAGTTGCTCCGGACTGAAGGCAAATATAAGAAATTGAAGGAGCACAAGACACTGATAGGTTACGTACAACACTTGTCTCGTCCTTGTGGGCAAGAGAATCCGGCGATTGAGCTTCTAGACGAGTTTCCTAGAGAGTCTGTCAGCAGCTTGGAGGACTTGACGAGGATGGCACAGGAGGCGAATAAGTGGGTTGCTAGCGTTCGTGCTGAGACAAAAAAGTTTATGGAGGATCTTGCTCATGCTTATCAGCAGGCTTCCCACATTATGGCACGAATGGATGTAGTTGATCAAGCTTGGGGTGATGCTCATAT
>VDFB02121169.1:0-41880 GCA_007258455.2 Sequoia sempervirens
TACTAGCCATTACCGCATAGTTTCACAACACCAATTGGTTGACAGATGGGCACAAAGAACCTTCTTTCACTTGAAACTTTCTACATGCTAAACATATCTTTTGGAAACTTTGGAACATGATAGAACATGTGTAGACATACTCTCCATTCAAATCGCAGAGCCAAACTCACTTTGAGGAAGAAATACTGAACATAAATGTGTTGCAAGAGAAATCTCTCTGCCCTGAGAAATTGAACTGAAACATTCCGGATCACTTCTATTAACATGAATAGATGTAGTATGATACTACAGACAATCTTCAACTTCTTTTATCGCCGTTCTTTTGATCATCTTCCTCTGACATCAATGAACACCTTTGACAACAGTGAACTCCTTTGAGATCAATGACAACCTCTGTTGAACAATCTCCCCCTTTGTCATTGATGGCAAATAGCAAAATTCCGGCCACACACGAAGACATATTTGATATTGCCCGGATCAAGAAACCACCTCATTTTGATTTCCATTTCTTCCCCTTAGAGAATATAGCATTTTGAACCACCTCATTTTTAGATAGCATTTTGAGTTCCACTTCTCCCCCTTTGACATCAATGGCAAAGGTCAGCTGAAACCTATGGCCTAGTATTTCCACTAACATTTTCGACACTTTGCACAGTCAATAAATCTATTGCTCAAAATTCAAATAGAGTCCCCCTAAGTCCATACCATACTGCTTCTGAAAACATTCCGCAAGATTACCAAGCCTTCCTACAGTAGGAAGTTAACACCCCCCCTTAACTTGTACCATATTGCATTGCTATTGAAATGCTCGACAAGATCACCAAGCCTTCTTGCAGTAGGGAGACAAAGCTCCCCCTCAACCCATGCTTCCTCTTGATTCAAGAGGAGGGAGAAACAACTTCCAACTTCTTTTGGAGAATTTCTGAAGTCTCCTTAGGAAGTGGTTTTGTGAAGATGTCAGCTACTTGCTCCTTGGTTTCAACATGCTCCAACTTCACTTCCTTTTCTGCAACCTTCTCCCTCAGAAAGTGATACTTGATTGCAATATGCTTTGTCCTTGAATGCATTATTGGATTATTTGAAATGTTTATGGTTACTGGTATTATCATAAAGAATGGAAATAGGTTCATCAAACTCTATTTTCATCTCCTCCAAGTTCTGCTTCACCCATAGTACTTGGGTGCAACATGAAGCTGCTGCAATGTATTCCGCTTTTGCTATGGATAAAGAAACCGAGTACTATTTTTTGCTCAACTAGGACACAAGACTGTCACCAAGAAAGAAAGCTCCACCACTTGTACTCTTCCGATCATCTTTGCTTCCCGCCCAATGTGCATCCGTGTATGTTGTCAAAGTGAAATTTTCAGATAAACTAAAATCCATTGTAGCCTTCAGATATCTGAATATTTTTTTTACTGCTTTGATATGAGTCTCATTAGTTGTTGCCTGAATTCTGGCTACCATTCCAACTGCTTGCATTATATTTGGTCTGGATGCAGTCACATACAATAAATTTCCAATCATGGATCTATACAAGGTTTGGTTTGCCGAAGGAGATTCAACATCGTTACTCAACTTACATTTGATAACCATAGGTGTACTTAGCGGTTTGCATTCTTCCATCTTGAACTTAACATTTCTTTTATATACTTGTTTTGTGAAATAAATATGCCTTTATTTGATTGAGAGATTTGTAAACCAAGAAAGAAAGACAATTCACCAAGCATTGACATTTCAATCTCACTCTGCATTGCATTCTGGAACTCCTTGCACATATCATCACTGTTTCCGCCAAAGATAATGTCATCAACATAGACAACAACAATCAACAACTTATCACCTTCTGTTTTTATGTATAAATTGCTATCCGCACTACCTCTTTGGAACCCTTGTTGCTGTAGATACTTGTGCAACTTGGAAAGCCAAGCTCTAGGAGCTTGTTTGAACAATTGGCTCGAAGTAATTTGAGCGTGTAGGAATTATGAAAGGTAAGTTGGCCAAGAATAGAAAGAGGGGGTGGCGACAAAGAGTTATTTGTGTTGTGACGTGTCATAATTTTGGGAATTGGAGGTTCTGTTGTCACTCACTATTGGCAGCTTCAACAGGGAACAAGCATGATTGATGATGCTAAGGGCAAAAGGAAGGTGATGGAATCTACAAACATACTTTGGGCGTGTAGTGTTTCTGGGGTGGTGGCCGTATGCAATTTCATTTTTGTGGATAGGGAGATTGATGCCCCTACCTCTAACACTAGTTGTTCGAGGTTTGGGGGGTTGTGGAGGATGTGGACGACAAACCAACTACAAGTATTCGCTCAACCTTAGCCAAGTTCTTATTGGATCCGATATATACATGGGGGCAATGGGGAACATTTGATGTTGCTCAATCTTTGGCATG
This sequence comes from Sequoia sempervirens, assembly GCA_007258455.2. NCBI lineage: Eukaryota > Viridiplantae > Streptophyta > Pinopsida > Cupressales > Cupressaceae > Sequoia > Sequoia sempervirens. The sequence goes on from VDFB02121169.1 coordinate 2,398, forward strand.
TGCGTCAATGCTTTCTACTATGGCCTGCGCATATTTTGATGCACAATGACTTAGGGGATGTGGTCCTGTAAGCTGATGCATTCCATGATTGTCTCATGGTGCACCTGCATGGTATCACGACACGTCAGTTGTGTTTTCTATTGGCAATAGTGGAAATGGCAATGAAATTGAAGATTGACCTGCCAGAGGAGGCAATCTCAGATTTTTCAAAATGTTGTGATATAGAAGAAGAAAGCAAGGGGGAGGCACAATTGCGATGGAAACCCGGTGTTCCACCCAGGGGTTTGGGGAGTAGAGCCACGGGGGCGGTGGGGGCGTTTGGGGAGCCATGAGACAAGGGTCTAAGTTTAGGGATGGCCAGTGGGAAGCGGTAAGTGCTGAAATACACTTGCTAAGTACCCAGAAAAATAGTTATAAAAGGAATGTATAGTATAAGAATTATACATCTTGGGAACAACTATGAGTCCCCTAGATGGTCTTAGGACACCCGGCACATCCTCAAAGTCCTAGCAGCATCTCGGAGACAGCGACATTGGTGGTGGGATAGTGGCGCTGGTGGTGGGCTGATGGGGGGACGTCCCCCCCAAGTCCCCAAGTCTTTGAGATGTCCCCCTCTAGGAAACGCGAGGATTTTTGGGGGCAGCGTCCCCGTGGAACTGCTTGGATGGAAGTTAATGTGGTAGATCTTAATTGTAATGTCGTTAGTGGCGGGCCGTTGGGACCTATGTAATTTGCCTATGTATATAGAAGAAGAAAGCTTTCTTCAATGTGCACACAAAATTCAGACCTTGATTGCTTTTAGTCTTGCTATCGGAGCAAATGTCTCATCAAAGTCAATACCTTCAACTTGAGCATAGCCTTTACACACAAGTTTGGCCTTGTTCCATATCACTTCTCCTTCATTTAGCTTGTTTCTAAAGACCTGTTTAGTACCAATAACATTCTTTCCTTTAGACCTTGGGACTAGTTCTCAAGTTCAATTTTTCTTTATTTGAGATAACTCTTGTTCCATAACATCTACCCATCCTTGCTCTTTGCTTGCCTTTGTATAAGAACTTGGTTCAATCTTTGACAATAGGGCAAAATGTACTTGTTCATTTGCTCTTTCAATTTTTCTTTAGGTCTAGACTCCACTATTCTTGTCTCCTACAATCTGATCTTCAGAGTGATTTTTTTGACCATGCCTTGCTGAAGTCTTTGTAACAGTGTTCTCAGAATCAGCTTCTGAGTCTTCATCATTGCTGTGGATTGGATCTTCATCATCTTCCACTTTTGAAGTATTAGCAGATTGAATTGTTTCATCTACCCTTACATTTGCACTTTCCACAATCCTCTTTAGCCTTTTGTTGTAACATCTATATGCTTTACTGGTCATAGAGTAACCAAGAAAAATACCTTCATCAGATCTAGAATCAAACTTACCCAAGTTTTCTTCATCCCTTTTGATGTAGCATTTGCTTCCAAATATCTTGAGATGTTTGATTGAAGCCGGTCTTCCTCTCCATAACTCATATGGTGTTTTATCAGACTTAGGTCTGATTTGAGCTCTGTTCAAAATATATACTGCAGTCTGAACTGCTTCTCTCCAATACATATCTGGTAAACTTGCTAGACTCAACATTGTTCTAGCCATCTCCTGTACAGTCCGATTCTTCCTTTTTGCAACTTCATTTTGCTGTGGAGTCCTAGGAGCAGAAAATTGCCTTAGGATCTCATGTTCTTCATAGAATTCATCCTATCGATCAAGAGTGAACTCTCCATCTCTGTCTAATCTCAAAACCTTAATTGTTCTTCCGGTTTCATTCTCAATTAATGCGTTGAATGCTTTAAACTTCTCAAATGCTTCTGATTTTTCTTGTAGAAAAGTAATCCAAGTCATTCTAGTGTAATCATCAATAAGCATGATGAAATACCTGTCACCTTGTAGACCCTTTGTCCTCATTGGTCCGCATAGATCTATATGGATCAAATCCAATGGCTTCGATGTAGAACATTCTTTAGTAGGAAATCCGGAGTTTGTCTATTTACCCTTATGATATGGTTTGCAGCTAGTAGACTAAGGCTTCTTGATCTTTGGCATGTTTCGGACCATTCCTTTTGAGCTAATCTTCACAACGTCATCAAAATTGATGTGTCCCAATCTTTTCTACCAAAGCCAACTTTCTTCTCTCTGTAGAGTAATATAGTTTTGTCCATTCAGCTCATTGAGATGTTATATATCACTGTCAGTCTTGCTTCCTTTTGCAATCAACTCTGTGGTACTAGATTTCACAACCTTTAGCACTAAATGAGAGTTGGTAACCTTTGTCACACATTTGATTGGCACTTAAAAGGTTATGCTTTAGTCCTTCAACATACAGAATATCGTGAATTTTTGTCCTACCACCATCAAGACTTAAAGTACCCTTATAGATAATCTTGTCAATAGAATTGTCTCCTAGAGTTGCAGATCCTCTATCAAACTTCTTTAAATTCATGATCTTACTTTTGTCTCCCGTCATGTGACTTGAACATCCATTGTCTATAATGCACATATTCTTCTCCTTTTGAGCATGTAAAACAGTCTGATCTATCATAGATTTCTCTGATCTTTTCTCTTCCGACATCTTCTTCCAGACTTTATCCAATTCATGACTCCAACATTCTAACCTTTTTCTTCTTGTTTCCGGTAGAGGAGGACCCACAAAATTGCTTCCACAATTTCTAGCAATATTTCCAAAATTGTTGCACTTGTGACAAATGATATTGAGATTGTACATAGATGCAAATGCATTACTACTATCAAAGTTATTTCTTCTTATCGGAACTCTTCTACAATCCACAACTGTATGACCAAAATGATTGCAATTAAAACAATAATCAGAAAACGAATGATTAAACTTGGTATTGTACCCTTGTCCTTTTGAGGCTTGTCTTTCAGATCTTTTGTTCTTTCTTTGCACACGGATGAAACCATCATTCTGCACTTTGCTATCATTGGTTGCTGCACTTTGTTCGGACTGTGAACTTTCAGAACCAATCTCTTCCGGATTCTCCTTAACAGGCTTCAATGGTTGTTTTGACACTTTGATATTTTTTTCATCAAAATCAATACTGGTTTTGATATGCAGAGATCTCTAGCTATCAATTATCTAATCCAAGATCTCAATGCTCTTTCCAAACTTCATCTTTAGCTGATGATTCACTTTGTCAAGGTCCTTCCTTAGAGATACAATTTTTGCTTCAAGCTTCTCATAGTCTTTGTTTCTTGATAGTAGCCTTTGAATTAGAACTTCTTCAATCCTCTTTGCTTCTTCTACTTGAACCTTTAGAACAATGATCATCTTTTTCGCATTTTCAAGTTTTTGGGACAAACTATCTTTAGCCTTTACTTCCTCAACAACTATTTTTTGTTGTCACTTAATCTCCTTTCCGGCATAGAGTAACTCTTCCACAAGATCTACTTTTTCATCATCATTTCCGGAATTCATTTCTGCAGTATCTTTAGTAGTTTCCATGGCCATGAACACAACCTTCTCTTTTTCATCTCTGGAGATGTCTTCGTCCTCTTCATCAGGAGAGTAGCTTTCCTTGTTAATGAAGAAACTCTTTGTTTCCTCTGAATTTTATTCCCTTTCTGAAATGATTTCTTTCCATACTTTTGCTCAACTTTGTTAGAGTCCTTATAAGGACAATTAGCCATAAAATGTTCTACTTCACCACTATTAAAACATTTGAAAGGTAACTTACCTTTATACTTTCTGGAACCTCCTTGTAACTTCCTAACAAAATTTGCTTCGTTCGGATCAGATCCAATATCAGAATCTGGATTAACTTGCATCTTAGATGCTTTGAATGTCGCCTATTTCCTTATAGAGTTTTCACTATCAAACCTCATTTCATAGGCAGTCAAGATCCCATGTAATTCAACCATTTTTAAAGAATTCGGATCTTTAGCTTCTTCAACAACATAAACTTTAGAATCAAGCCTTCTAGGAAGAGATTTGAGTACCTTTTTCACTGAGTACCTTTTTCACAATCATGCTTTCTTTCAATTCCTCACTTAGACCTCTGATAGAGTTGACAACTTCATCAACCCAGAGCAGGAATGTGGCAATGTTTTCTTCTTCTTTCGTTTTCAAACTTTTAAACTGAGCTCTATGAGTTTGAAGCTTTGCTTCTTTGACCTTGTCGTCACCTTCATAGATGGTGTGTAGTTTATCCCATACTTCCTTCGCTGTCTTGCACTGCATGACCTTCACAAACTTAGAGTTAGATAAACCACATAAAATAGCATTCCTAGCTTTAGCATTATTTTCACAAGCCTTCTTTCTGTCCTAATCCCTTGGAGGGTTTTCATGGAATCTCATATCCATCTGCAATTGATTGCTAAATGTCAAGACCTAGGGCCATCAAGTATGCTTCCATCCTTACTTTCCAAAATGCATAATTGGATGCATCAAAGAGTGGTGCCTCATTTGTAGACAATCCTTCTTGAGCATACAATCTACTAGGGTGGGGGAGGCAGGGGTGGAGGGGAGGCGAGGCTGGAGGGGGGAGGGGTGAGTGAATCAGTAGATCAAATCAATTTAAAACTCTTTAATTCAACACATATATCAAACATGAAACTTGAATCAAAGCAGATATTGATAATCAAGTAACAACATAAGCGCACACATCTGCACATGAGAACACTAGATATATGTGGAAACCCAAGATGGGAAAAATCACGGTGAGAAAAAGCTGCTTGGATCTACTGTCCAAATCCAACCTCACAAAGCAGGAATATAACAAGGGAATTTACAATATGAAGTAGGCACCAACGTATCGGAGACACCAATCCCCAATTGTATCTGTAGGTACCAACCCACAAGTGACACCAATCTCCAGTACAAAGATCTGAGCACCAACTCAGTAAGTAGAACACCAATCCTACAAAATTAAAGCTTGCGGATCTTCAAGACTGATTACATAGGTTACACAAAGTTTGAACTCAATTCAAACACTCTGTTACACTCTTCAAGATTTTCTGACGATGGCACACGATGATTGAGATGCTTCACATTGAATAACACTATCACACAGATTCACATCCTTGTATACTCACTCACTACCTTCTCTTTAATTATTCTTATACTTCACATTATGCATTTGCACAAATGTATGATGATTATATACAAGACATTACATTAACATTACTCCATGTCGGCCAAGGATCCACAATTAACTAGGACAACATAAGGTGGACCTAAATTCAAATTACATGAAACGTGTAATAGGTCAGTCCTAAATCAAATTTGTTGCCGAAAAAAGAACATGATGTCATGCGCTTCCACAGGAACCTTAACTTGGACCTATTTTACCAACACATGCTAACTTGAATGCCACATGCTACTAGCCGTTACCGCACAGTTTCGCAACACCAATTGGTTGATACATAGGCACAAAGAACCTTCAGTCACAAACTTTTTGCATGCTGAACATATTTTCTGGAAACTCCGGGACATGATAGAACATGTGTAGACATACTCTCCATTCAAACCGCAGAGCCAAACTCACCTTTAGGAAGAAATACTAAACATAAATGTATTGCCAGATCAAATCAATTTAAAACTCTTTAATTCAACTCTTATATCAAACATGAAACTTGAATTAAAGCAGATTTTGATAATCAAGTAACAACATAAGCGCACACATTTGCACATGAGAACACTAGATACATGTGGAAACCCAAGATGGGAAAAACCTCGGTGAGAAAAAGGTGCTTGGATCTACTGTCCAAGTCCAACCTCACAAAACGGGAATATAACAAGGGAATTTACAATATGAAGTAGGCACCAACGTACCGGAGACACCAATCCCCAATTGTATCTGTAGGCACCAACCTACAGGAGACACCAATCTCCAGTACAAAGATCTGAGCACCAACTCAGTAAGTAGAACACCAATCCTACAGAATTAAAACTTGCGGATCTTCAAGACTGATTACACAGCTTACACAAAGTCTGAATTCAATTCAGACACTCTACTACACACTTCAAGATCTTCTGATGATGGCGCACAATGATTGAGATGCTTCACATTGAATAACACTCTATCACATGGATTCACATCCTTGTATATTCGCTCACTACCTTCTCTTCAATTATTCTTGTACTTCACATTATGCATTTGCATAAATGTATGATGAGTATATACAAGACATTACATTAACATTACTCCATGTCAGCGAGGGATCCACAATTAACCATGACGACATAAGGTGGACCTAAATTCAAATTACGTGAAATGTGTAACAGGTTGGTCCTAAATCAAATTTGTTGCCGCCAAAGGAACATGATGCCGTGCACTTCCATAGGAACCTTAACCTGGATTTACCACCACACACTGACTTTGAATGCCGCATGCTACGAGCCGTTACCTCACAGTTCTGCAACACCAACTGGTTGATAGACAGGCACAAAGAACCTTCTGTCACTTCAAACTTTCCTCATGCTAAACATATCTTTCGGAAAATATGGAACATGATACAACATGTGTAGACATACTCTCCATTCAAACTGCAGAGCCAAACTCACCTTCATGAAGAAATATTGAACATAAATGTGTTGCCAGAGAAATCTCTCTGCCCTGAGAAACTGAATCGAAACATTTCGGATCACTTTTGTAAACATGAATAGATGTAGCATGATACTACAGACAATTTTCAACTTCTTTTATCAATATAGATAGCAATATATACGTCCGCAACAACTCAAAATGATATGACAGTACAATTACATTTAACTCTCACTGGTCTTCTGATCATCTTCCATTGACATCAATGAAAACCTTTGACAACAAATAACTCCTTTGACATTAATGACAACCTCTGTTCAATACAGAGATCAGCCTATAGCTTTTACTAGTAGGAAACTATTGTAGGTTGAGAAAAACTACACTACTACCAACCTTGAACCACACCATTTAAGTATTTGATGAGCTGGCATGTAATCCAAGGAAGAATATGTTGTTGGTTATTATTGCTTCAAGAATTTGAGTTTTAGATCATGGTGAAACTTGACTATGCTAATTAGGGGCTGAATTACTTATCTAGGTTTAGGATGGTGAAGATTTGGGACCTATTGAGGATGAAATCCCTAACACAAATCTGTTTAGAATATTTGTGGTACCCTAGGAGGTAAGTGAGGTAGCCCGATTGTTTTCAATAGGGGAATTCTCTGAGTGTTACAGGGAGACATGTCTCCTCCCTTGGGACACATCTCTTGTCTCGGAGATGGGGCCAAAAATATCTCCCTTTCATAGATGTCCAATCATTTCTCTAGGTACCTTGCAATGTTAAATATGCATCTCATCAATCTTTTTGTTCTAAACTTCAAGCCTCCAAGCAGTGAAGCATATTAGGTATTAATATTTTTTTTTTGTAATTTTCAATGTTCAGAAATTATCTTATGATTTTTATGAATTTTCTTTGATGATTTTTAGGGCTTTTGGCTGTACAATCAATAGTGGGTGATATAAGATATTCAAAATAACTCATATCACCCCCTATCTACTATACAACATTTTTCTAGTTCCATAGTTTATTATTGTGGGTGATATTCAGATATATTGATTTTCCATTGTGCATTTATTCCATTATGAACCTTTGTTGTCTCTATCATAACACTATGCTCTATGGGGATGCGTCCCCTACCCAAAAAGACCTCGTCCCTTATAGGGGATGTTTCAAGGACACAAGGATGATTACAAAATGTCCCCACCTGTCCATCTTTTTTGCAAAATTTAGGAAATGCCCTTAGGATGTCAAAAAATTTGTAGGGTTTGTAACACCTAGGCAAATTTTAGATACTTTAAAAAAAACTTGCAATTTTTGAATGCTTGTTTGGTTTAATGACATTCCCATCAAGATGTACACAAAATTATGAAAATGGTGTGCACCCAAAGCCCCACCAAAGTACAAGTCTGACCAAGTAATAGATCAATGATTAATCATGATCACAAAATCTACAAAATACATATACCCTTTTGTAAATCTTTGCATCTTCACAATTGAAGTCACAGTCAAGGATTATTTTGTTTCATACATTGGATAATCTGTTTAGTATACAATGATTGTGACAGACAAAGTTGGCATGCTAATTGCTATAGTCATTACATTGCTGAATATGAGTTAAGTCATAGTTGGCAAGAAATGCCACTTTCATAGTGCAAAAATGTATCAATCATGACCTGCATAGACAACTCATAAAACAATCCCATCTATTAGTATCCCAACTCAGGTCAAATTGGAACTAACCCGTTATCATTTCACTTAGCTGTTCGATGTTAATGAGTTTGACAACATACCATGAAGTCTTGAAGGCTTTAGAAAAACTTTAATAACTCCCTCACTGTAATATACACGCTAGTTAGGCATGTCTTTATTAACTCATGCTTTTATTAATATATATATATATTAGCTATTCGATGTTAATGAGTTTGACAATATACCATGAAGTCTTGAAGGCTTTAGAAAAACTTTAATAATAACTCCCTCACCATAATGTTCTTTAAAGTTTATATAAATAATAATAACTTATCTTTGTCTTCAACTCCTCAAAAGCTTTTTGCTACACGTTACCTCAAAAGCTTGTGTCTGGATAACGGTACTGATTCACTCCACTTCCACTCCTAACAGGTTTGAATTAGCAAATATGCGAGACATACATCTGTTCTGTATGTGAAAGATCACTTCCACCATACTCTCTGCTACTTCGTTGTTAGTGGGAGCAAGATGAGTGATTCATAATTTTAAAGTTCTTAGTTGTCGAAAATTAAATCTAAGATTAAATTACTGTTCCTATTTGAATTGAACTTAAATTGACAATAGAGATTAAATGGATTTTGGTGCTTAGATTTAGAGTGTACAGTTGCTGGAACAAAAACATGAGTGATTCATAATTTGTTAGTGGGAGCAAGATGAGTGATTCATAATTTTAAAGTTCTTAGTTGTCGAAAATTAAATCTAAGATTAAATTACTGTTCCTATTTGAATTGAACTTAAATTGACAATAGAGATTAAATGGATTTTGGTGCTTAGATTTAGAGTGTACAGTTGCTGGAACAAAAACATGAGTGATTCATAATTTGTTAGTGGGAGCAAGATGAGTGATTCATAATTTTAAAGTTCTTAGTTGTCGAAAATTAAATCTAAGATTAAATTACTGTTCCTATTTGAATTGAACTTAAATTGACAATAGAGATTAAATGGATTTTGGTGCTTAGATTTAGAGTGTGCAGTTGCTGGAACAAAAACATGAGAAAACAACTGAAATCCAATGGAAAACAATGCATAACACAAATTTTTACTTGGAAATCAATGTGGGGAAAAACACCTAAGGTCCTAAAACTATTAATTGATTGTTTCCTCTCTTTCTTTCAACTTGGACAATCACAAAGAGTACTATTCAAGTGTTCTTACAACATCAACTAGTGCCATACTTATCTCAACTGTTTGTTACCTTACTTTTTTTCTACATATATACAAATCAATTCACTTCTTCCTTACTCTTTACATTCATGCTTACAATGGTCAATGACTTCTTTTAGCAAATGAAGCTGGAGATACCCTTTCATGTGCTATAGGGTCTCCTATTGTCAGGGATTGAATGAGACAGTTTCTTGGTCTTTGCTTAATTTCTTGGATTTAGAAAAAACTGCTTCTTTGCAGGACATAACTGTTGCTAACATAAACAGAATAACTGCCACTGTCATAAACAGGACTGCTGGTCGCAGAATTGTGAAGGTTTGACCAATACCTATATGGCTGTATGTGCATGAGCTATGTGGTATATATTGGCTGTAGGAATGATGCTATGTTATCACTCAAGCTGTAAAGTCCTAAATCTCGTCAGTCTCAAGTATTAGAAGGGGTCCGTTGAGTGGTTCCCTATTACTCATCTCTCTCCCTATTGGTTAAGAGTCAAGATCCATTGTTTCCTCAATCTTCTCCATCAGTTGACTGCTCTCCCCATCAGTCAAGCCCTAATGTTGGTCAAAGGCCCTTGTGCCCCCCCACGCCGTACTGTCCTAGGAAGTATTTGCATAGTTAAAAGAGAAATTTCTAGAACAATGGCATGATAACTCCAATTTTCCATTTATGATATTTCATAAATGGAAAGTGAAAAGTGCCTTTCACTTCATTTTTTTTTCTAGCCCACATGAATATCAATTACCACCCTAGTGGTTCTGTGTCTATAGAGACGGAGTTCTGTTTTATTCTGTATTTTTGAAAGAACCTTGGTTGGTTGTTGAAGGGTGGATCTTGGTTTTGTTGTTGAAGGGAGATGTTTTTTTGATTATTATTGATAAAACAAATCCTCTTCTAGATAGCTTTTGCATAGTGAAATTTGACAATGGAGCTAAGAAAAATGCTAGGAATGTGGAAGAGGAGGAATCAATAGGAATCACCGAGCACAATTAATCATCAACAAGGTACTGGGATTCAAACTAATAATTTGGCTGAGCTTAGATGCAGTGCATAAAAGACTTCTATTCATCATGGTAAATCAAACATAAACTTATAATGTTATATATTGAAGGGAACCTACAAGTAATACTAATGCTTATCTTGGATGGTTTTGAGGTGAAGACCACTTCCACCATGCTTATCAATTCCACCATCCAATTGGAAAATAGATGCAGTGATAAATTGGATGGTGAAATTGATAGGAAACTTAAAGGATGTTCAAACTTATAATGTCAACAAAAAGTAAAGGAACAACGATTGTGTTACTGATTGATTAGATACAGTTGTGATTCACCAAGACATAACTGATAGCCTTATCCTTAACAACGGTTTTAACATTTCCTCAGAATATCTAAGCGATGAGTTCCTTGTAAAGCTCAATTGTAATTACAAATTATTCAAATAGCTGAGCATAATGAAGATCACATGGGGTCTAAAAACTCTTGCACTTGGTAATATGACAACTCTAGGAGCAGGTTAAAATATAGAAAGTTGAATTTTCCATGACAACGAGATGTTCTGCATTCCAACTATTATAGCTGTTATTCTATCTATATCATTCACTGCTGAATATTTTACCTCTGATTCCTCTAACTAACTTCTTTTTATCTTACACCTCACTTTTCAATGGCAAAAACCCTATTCCTTTTCATGTACCTATATCCATTTTCCCTATTTAAACCTACCACATGGATACTACCTTCCAATACTTCAAAACTTCAGCATTAAGTCCCCTTCCCCACAGACTCCACCCAACTTCATTTATTTCCAAGATTTATGAATTACAATTCTAATTTCAAATACCTAAGACTTCTGCTTGCCCATTACACATGCTTTTGTCTTTACACATGCAAATCCTTAATCTTATTGCACACCATGTACAAAACTTGCAATAGGGGTTGAGTAAAATATCCTTATTTTGCAAAGGACCAGAACTCAAGTCATGGCCATGGGTGCAGGCTGTTAGGAAAGGTAGTTTATGTAGACACAACCTCCGTAGTTTCCCCACCTCACAAACATTGACCTCCAAATACAATTGAGGATGAAACCCTTCCAGAGCAGCATTATGTCAGGACAGTGCATTTGTATAGCTGATGCTTTCAGTGCCATGCACACTCTGCACAAGAGGTGGAAATGGCCATGGGTAACTTTGGGAAGAAAGCAAATACAGAAACCCACAAAGGGAGAGTTTAGAAAATGAACAATCTCATGGAAATGTATCTTAACAAATGTGGGAGTAACAAATTTCACCTCTTTCTTTGAATGTGGTGAAAATTCATAGTGGCTTCAATGGTAATAAAATAGTGTTCCACGGGGACGCCCCCAAAAAATCCTCGCTTTCCTAGAGGGGGACGTCTCGGAGACTTGGGGACTTGGGGGGGACGTCCCCCCATCAGCCCACCACCAGCGCCACCATCCCACCACCAATGTCGCTGTCTCCAAGATGCTGCTAGGACTTTGAGGATGCTGGGGTGTCCTCAAGACATCTAGGGGACTCCTAGTTGTCTCCAAGATGTATAATTCTTATACTTATACATCTTTTTATAACTATTTTTTCAAGTACTATATGTATTTCAGCACCCTACCGCCCCTCGCCGCCCCCGCCCCCCAAATTTAGACTCCTGTCCCTGCCCCCAAACGCTGCCCTACCGGCCCCCCCCCCGGCCCCTCAAACCCCCGTGGGAACACTGATAAATAATCATTGTACTTTTGGAATTAGTGATTTTTGGCTTTCAATACAAGTGGATTGAGATGAAAATTTTCCTCCTCCAAGTAAAGGAACTCACAATAATGATCTCTGCAAGAAGATGCCAATAGCTGCCAAGCCTCTACTCATATGCTTCAGGACAGTGCATTTGTCTATCTGATGCTTTCAGTGCCATGCACACTCTGCACAAGAGATGAAAGGGCCATAGGATAATTTTGAGAAGAAAGCAAATACAGAAATCCACAAAGGAAGAGTTGAGTGAGAAAATGAACAATCTCATGGAAATGTGTTAGAAATTAAGATCTTAGGATACTAATCATTATAAACAAGATATAAAATAAATAAAATGAGAATCATACAAGTATAGATTTTACACATAATACAAGATATACATGGGGAAAACCCTTTTGGGTAAAAGAACCCCATAAAGCATCATTTTATTAAAACACTTACAATAATGGTCTATTATAACATAGCCGAACCTGGGGAACACTTGTCCATACTTCCACATGGCCAATAATACCTCACGTGCATAGTGATATAGTTCACAATAAATCTCCAAATTCTTCATCTCTCAAATGAGAGATAACCTCCTTAAATATAGAAGGAAGAGTGACATAATAGCTGAAAGGGTATTAGTCACACCTATTCAACAATCACCATTCATAAATAATCAATAATCTAATTATTAGACTATAATTTATAATTATTTCAAATGGGATATGCTTAATAAAGGATATAATATATAAGGTTTAATAACCTTATATTAGAACATTATATAAATGTTATAAGGGTATGAACCCTAATAACTTTATGTTCTAACAAAATGTATCTTAACAAATGTGGGAGTAACAAATTTCACCTCTTTCTTTGTATGTGGTGATAAATCGTAGTGGCTTCAATGGCATTAAATAATCGTTGTACTTTTGGAATTAATGATTTTTGGCTTTCAGTACAAGCAGATTGAGATGAAATTTTTCCTTCTCCAAGTAGAGGAACTCACAATAATGATCTCTGCAAGAAGATGCCAATAAGCTGCCAAGCCTCTACTCATATGCCCATTCAGCCACTTGACATCAGAAAATCTTAATGCCAGTTTTTCAGCAGCAGAGAAATGAGATGTATTGATTGTAAAGATCTTCCATAAGGGAAAATGAATGTATAATCTAGTAGCAGCAGCATTACTTTAGAACATTGAGGAAGATCTTCCATAATGGAAAATGAATGTATCACCCATGCAAAAGCTGAAGGAAGATGTGAAAGACAAGGTTGGACACTCCAAGTAGAACATTGAGGATAAGTCCACAAAGTTTGAGGCATATGGGCATCCACATCATGATGAGAGGAAACAATTATTGCTCCATGGTGTGAAGTAGTAATGGGGTTTTGGTATACATGAAATTAAATGAGCAGCAGGTATGGAGTACTGTTGGAGATCAACATGTATTAAGATCACATATGGATGGTTGAATGATCAAGCATGGCTCCAAGTGTACACAAATCTATTAAAGATCTTGGTTATACTTATTCTATGATGTATGTAGGGGTTGTGAAAATGGCTGACTTTTCTCTTTGGGGTTTACCCAACCGCATGTCATTAGGCCTAGGCTATTTACATGGGACATAAAAATGGCATTGGCATAGCTTGATACCTTCGTTGATATTGTATTTTATGGAGTAATTTTCCCTGCAGTATGCTTTCTGGAATAACCCTAAGGTAGGGGTAATGTGTGTTACTGAACATTTGCATTTATTAATACCCATTCATATCTTACTCCACTGTAATTGTAGAATTTTTGCATTCTAGTGCTCTTCTTCTTCACCATCGTTGAAGATTCAATAACTTTCCATTTGGGATTACTACAGCTTGCAAACTCTGTTGCATCCAAGAGAAATTAATCTACAACTTCATCTACTTTATTAAGAGTAACATGCTAACCTTGAAGAAAGTGAGGATGTTGAGATATGCATTTAGCAGCCTTCGTTGATTGTCAAGAATGCCTCCAAGTTACTAACAACAAATTCAAATGCAGCATCTAGAGGATGCTCTTTATGTTGATTAAGAGAAGCTTAGGTTTATTGTGTGATGCTGGATGCCATGCAAGAGTAGGATAATAGTTGTACTTATCATTTTGAAGCTTATGAGACATAAAAATACATCTGATTTTGCTTTCATCCTTCAGAAAGTAAGTATTTTCCATTCCCGAATGTGCACACCTATTGTACAAGCTTCTATAGATATTGTTGACTCTTTGTTGAACATACAGTCCTGTATCTGGTATTTCATAATAAGTTATAATACAGTTGATGATTCATCAATTCTGCTCTTGTAATTTTCATATTTGCATCTTTATGTGATGTTTGTGCTCACATATAAAGAGCAATCACATATTAATTAATATATTTTTTTGAAGTTTCCCATCCACAACTCTCATTGCCATTTTTTTGGCAGATCCTCAAGCAGTGGCTGGAACTAATTTTCGTGCTTAGTTCCCTTTATCTGAACCTTGCCGTAACTGAAGTTATGTATTATGTTAAGGACACAAGGCTATCACAGTCCAAATCGATGTGTAAAAAGGCGTTCAGAAAAAAACTATCATAGATTTTTAGCATTAAACATTAGGTTATATTCTTTTTCCATTAGAGGCAGTTGATCTCAGGGGTCCATTCTTACCATTCTGCTGTTTGCCTTGCATTTAGAACAAAATGTATTAAATAACCATGTTATTTCTGTGACTCATACATGCTGGCATAATTTTTGTTGTTTGTTGTTTGGCAAGTGACTCAAATTGTTTCATAGATACTATTTTGGTCAGTTCACATGCATAGGGCTTTATGGTCCTGTGCTTAGTGATTTTTGTTTCTGTTCTTAATAACTTTGTGGACACTCTTAACATAAATGAACTTGTGTTTCTCACTCGCATCTTTAGTTAAATTGCATGGTATTAGTTATGCCATTTTTTGTTGTCAAACCTGTTTTTAAGGTCTTAGCCTTTTGAAATCACAAGTGCTTCTGGATGTGACTGAGATGCAAACAACTCTCACATGGTTACATCCAGAGGCACTCATGATTTCAATAACTTGGACTGTGGAAATATTATGACTGTCTTAGCCTTTTGTTTTCCAAGAGATGCTTTTGCAGTGTATCATGTGACTGATCAGTGTCATAGTTGAAAAATATTGCAGAGAGTAATGAAAGAGAAGAATACATTGGCAGAAAGGCTAAAGAGTGCTGAGGCTGCACGCAAAAGATTTGATGAAGAGCTGAAGCGTTTTGCTACAGAAACAACAACTCGAGAAGAAGTGCGACAGTCACTAGAAGATGAAGTTCGGCGGCTTACTCAAACGGTTGGGCAAACTGAAGGAGGCCTCAGAGAAAAAGAAGAGCAGGTTGTTCGATGTGAAGCATATATAGATGGGATGGAAGCAAAGCTACATGCCTGCCAGGTATGTAGTGCTTGTTTCATGTTTTAAATTTTGTTTATTTCAAAGTGGGAGTCTGTGAAATTAAATTTACTCTAGCTGATTGACTTTTTGGCCTGTTTCTGAAGCCTGTGCAAATATGTAGTTTTGTGGTTTTGTCATTCTGCATTCTCTACTTATTCACATGTTCCTGGAATAGTTTTGGAGATTGACACTGTTAACTGAAGTTGATGAAAATGCATGTCATATGTATGGGTCCAATTGAATCACATATGCATATTCAGAGTATAAGGAGTCGCTTAAACAAGATTCATGCATCCTTGTCTCTAAAGGTGAAGTTAAATGTCTCTTTTAAGGCCACGGTCAAGCCAGGCTCAATATGGCCTAATAGTCCTTGTGGAGGTCCTTAAGGAAATATATGAAATCCTGTTTACTGCATCTCCTTTTCTAGAAAATCATTTTTTTTATTCTATTTTAAATTAATAGTTAAGTATCCTGCATTTTTAATCTGTGCTTCTTTGATTTATTTACTGTGATTCTTTAAAAGCAACAATCGATACAATAGCATTTTGTATAAAATTCAGTAACTGTTTTCATTTAATGAACTATTACTTTCCTAGGATATGAAAGAAATATAATGATTTTGGATTCTTTTTGACTTCTCGAATAAATTGAAACTAGGATTATTGCCTTGGTGCTAGTGGTATTTTCTCCATGTGTTGATTTGGTAAATATAGAAGTTTCTTTTCATGCTCCTACAGGAATATATACAAACGTTGGAAACATCTCTACAAGAGGAGATGTCCCGTCATGCTCCCTTATATGGAGCTGGTCTGGAAGCTCTCTCCATGAGTGAACTTGAGACACTTGCACGTATTCATGAAGAGGGGCTTCGGCAAGTCCTGGCCTTGCAACAACAACGCAAGGGCAACTGTGGTGAGGTCTTGGTAATGAACATTGACCCTTTAACGAATAATGCATCACTCCATCCTCCACTAAGTATGTATGGTACACCACCTCCAATGGCTTTAGGAATGCCTTCAGTAATCCCCAATGGTGTTGGAATCCATAGCAATGGCCATCTAAATGGTGCTGTGGGCCCTTGGTTCCCTCCAACTTGAGGACCGTCTATATATTGATGCATTTTTCCAAATATGATTCAATTGAGTGTTTGGCAGCATACGCTTGCAATTTCATCCAGCTTGGTTTTGTATTTTATCCACATGAAATTGTTCAGTGTATCCTGATGATATTTTTCGAGAAAATGAACAACTCATTTGTATACTGGCTTTTAATTGTAAATTGGCAGAACGGGTATTCTATTGTTAGATTTCACTTTCATGTTCCACTGTAAATTCAAACGCAGAAGCCCCAGGGTCTGCAATTAGGATTCTGTAGCATCTGCGAAGACAATACATGTTATGAAAATCAGAAATTCATTTTTCATCAAATGAATACAAAAGATTTATAAATGCAAATTTTGTACAATGTTAGTATCAATGAATTCTAAGTGGAACAAAAGCCTAAGAAAAAATAAGAGTGCTTTTAGATTCAATACTATGCAATTACAGTCACAAAACTGACCTCTTATAAATTGAAAAGTGAGTATCTTCAATTGAACCATAAGAAGTGTTCTAGAAAGATACTAAGCATTCTAAGCTTAATGATTTGCAGCTGCCCATATACCTTTGGTTGTATGGTAAGTGGGAATTACCTGATACAACAAGGCTCCAACCTTGTTGGATATACCCCAAAAAATAGATTATGAACTGTTGCTACCAGATATTGGCTATAATTGGAATTTAAAGTTAATATTTTAAAAGAAAGAAGACATTATATTAGTGGCCATGGTGACCAAATTAGTTTAAATGTGACTCAAAAGTTAGTTCCATGTACAGTGGAACCTACTGGAGTGGAAAGATCCCTAGGAATTGAACAATAATTAACTAAAATAATGTCAACATATTTAATATTTAAAAAAAAAAAAAATTCAGTCCTTTCATCTGAGGCTATCACCAATCTTTCCCAATTCTACGCTCACTCGCCACATCCATTTCCGTCCATATTTTTATTATGTTTTAAATTTTATATTTCGAATATGAAAAGAAAGAATTAGTCACTGATTATTTTTAATAAATGTTCACGAAAGTAGGAATAGCCCAGATTTAATATAAATTTATAAAATGAATTGAACAATATCTGGTAAACCCCAAAATTTTGAAAATCAGAACATTATTTAGTTAAAATTACGTGGCCCAATTCGCAAAGGAACTCTTAATAAACAAGAAGTTTTCCATAGGGAACTAAAGAATACTTAAAAAAATGCTTTCTTTGAGGAATAATATATTTGAAACTTAAGGCTGTGAAAAGGATTTTAAATCAAAAGAAACATATCGTTAATCTTATATCATCTTTAAGAGTGACTATGGGTTGAATGGTTCTTTCAATGAAAAGAACTAAGCATATGCATTCTCATTAGTATGAACTACTTTTATATTAATGTAGTTCTTAGAAATTCTAAAAGAATAGTTTCCAATTAATAAGAAATTGTTGAATTTATAGAAAATCTCATAATTGGTGTTAAAATGTGAATGAAGAATAAGAAAGTCTACAATAATAGTTAAGTTATTGTTTTTATAATGATATTTAAAATTGATTTCATTCAAGGTCTATATTTGTTGGTTGATCTTGAAGGCGTACCTTATTTAAAAAAAATAAATCAAATTATATACTGAAAAAACAAATCCCCTTTTATATGACAGTCTTCCTAATTTTTTGTTTATATTTCATAGCACAAATGTATAAATATGGCCGCACAATAACCAAATTTAGTCTTTAGCCTTTTGAGGGGTATATATTTTTTAATCTAGGTAGGTGTATATATTTTTTAATATAGGGAGGGGTATATACTTTTTAATATAGGGAGGGGTACATATTTTTTCATAAAAATGATTATATGATTAAATTATCAATTGTCATTATAAAGAGTCAGGTTCTATCAAACATGCCCCTTGATTTGTATATAAATACTTATTATAGGTGTGCATACGTGCCTTTGTGTTTGTGTACGTTTGCTCACATTTGTGTGTATATGCATGCACATGTGCTCACACTTGTGTGTCTCTCTTTATGTCCCTATTTTTGTGTGTTTGTGTTTGTGTATAATAGGTAATATAACAAATATTATAGTATAATAGTGAAGATTGAAGAATACCATCTAAAATAATAATAATGAACATTAATAACAAAACAATGTTTTTCCCTTCAAAATCTGTTTTTACCCTAATATCAAAAACAAAACAATGTTTTTATTTTGACATGTTAAAGATACAACTACGGTCTAACCATTATATTAACAACAAAAAATAATTATTCAAAGCTTTTTAATTCATAGCAAAGGCCATTATCACCATTGCTTAGTTATTGGGGAACTTAGCCAACATTGTTCTTCAATGAGTTTGGGTGGGGGAAGTTTTCTCTTAACTCTCAAAGAATAGTTTCAACCTAATCTTAACACCCAAACACATGAGTTTAATAAGTTGAATATGGCCAAGGTGAAGAGGATATGAATACATAACAACTTTGGGATTGCTAATTGGATGTGGTGTTGACTTTGACTTGCAAATGGAAGTTGAATTGTTTGTGTTTGTTTTTGGTGTTTGATTAATGTTTTGATTGTTGGACATTTACTTGCTTGTTAAGTGTTCAAGTGTTGAGACTAAGTTTTGAAGCACTTAGTTTGAATGTGCAAGGGCCTAATTTGTGTGGTTTTTAGCTTGTTTTGCATGGTCATATTAAATGCTCATATAATCAAGATTGTAAACTAAATGAAATGTTTTAGTAAATAATGTCATGTGGAATATATTGAGATTAATCGTGTTTTTGTATTTTTCAATGTGTAAATGATTCACAATTTGATAATGAATACTAAAACTTGGAAATAGTGTAACTATTATTTTTTAATTTTCTTGTTTTGAATGATTTATATGCAAATTAAGATGGTTTAAGCCAAATATTTGAACAAACTAATATGCAAGTCTTAAACAATTTTTAATCTCTTATTTTTGTTTCAAACACCCTTTGAAAAACGCTTCTAAGAATCAATGAGTAACAAACCAATCTAGAGGTTCCTTTCACTTCATTTTTTATCTAGTGTTTTTGGGATGCTTGTGCTTGGATTTGTTAGTTTTCCAGAAAAGTATGCTATTATTGTATAAACTAATTTAATATGATAAGATTATTTTAATTTCTACACTAAATCTAGAACTTACATCAAAATGCTACAAATCAGGAGCATATAAACTATCTATTTTATCTAATCTATGAAATGAAACCATTCTAATAGAAATAAATGTAGTAGATGAATCTCCATACCTTGGAAATGATGATCAAGATGATGTAGATTGTTGATTGTGTGCTAATATTGTCCTTAGGGATCCAACTTCACCTTTTCCTTTCCTCTATTAAGGGTCTTCCTTTGATGGTAGGGAGAAAATAAAAGAATCATTATAGAGGATGCCAAAGGCCAAAGGAGGTTGTTGTAAGGAAATATTTGAAGCTACTAGTGGTTAAGTAGATAGTTTAGAGGTTGTATGGAAGTAACAAATTGTAATTGTGTTTTAGGATTTGTTGAAAACTTGGAGGAAAATTCCCTTAATAATGGCTAAAATGAAAAATCCCTTAGATTTAACCTTCAATTCTTTCCAATCTCTTACCACTAAGCCCTAAGAAAAAAATATTAATAAAATTACCCTTTCTACACCTAATATCTAGTGGTTAATCTTTTTTTTTTTTTTTTCCAGTATTAGATATCCCATTATTAACTAATGTGTATGATATGGTTAAAGCTAATATGCATACAAAATATACCTATGCCCATCACATATCTATGCATGGTCAGATGAATGATTAGTAAATGAAGTCAAAACATCATTTTCTTTCAAATAAATGTGAGTTTCAATGGTTAGAGGCATAATTGGGTATGTAACATAGTTGGTTGATGCATGCACTAATAAAATGAGGTCATGGATTGGAATCACAGCTTATTGCATAATCACATGTTGAAAAATACAGTTCAAAAATATTCAAAGCATTTCTCAAGTGATGAGATAGGCATGCATTCATATTTGATGGGAATAGGTATGTTTTGTAATAAGAATAGCCTTCATTGCATGATATTGCCTATCTAGTGACACACTAGGGCACACACATCACAAGATATTTTTCCAATTTTCACTTTTTATTATCGAAGTTTTATTTTGTAATATTTATGATAGATTTATACATCATACACACAAACAAATAATATAAATAAATCTATGCAAGAGAAGTAATGCTAACAAAATATTAAGTGCAATAGAAAGAATGAATGATACATTCACGATATGAGAAGATAATTTACACCGAGAAACCCTTTCAAGAAAAAACCACCCAAAATACAATTTTTGTTGTATTAAATTAGTCATTCACACTATACTAAAATATTTCATAATTGTGAAGGGCGAATGAGCTCAATGAAGTTTGTGTTGTACTATTTATAAAGACATTATTCTCTACATTTTGAGCTACATTTTGCCTCCTTTTGGGCATGGTTTACTCACATATGAGTTCGATTTAGGGAGAGGGTATTTGTCTCTCCAATGGTTTTTTTATTTGATAGGAGGTTGTAGGATCTAAACCCATTATTTTAGAGAAACAAATTAAGGCAACCATTGTTGCAACAAGAAAGAAGATGCTAATTGATTCATTGCTAGCAAAAAGTATATGCATTCTATCCTTGGAAGAAAATCTCATAGTTAGTCTAGATACTAGTGCATTTAAGAAGAATGTTTCCTCTTTGTATGAAAGAAGTAGAATATGTAATTTTTTAGGGGCATGACTCTCATATGAGTTGCATGTATTGATTAGGAAAAATTGGAAGCATAATGCTAAATCTGAAATCATATCTTGTGTTAGAGGATACTTAATCATTGCATTTGCAAATGCATTGGATAGAGACAAGATAGGCTCCACATTTATTAAAAAATATAGGTCTCTTCATGAAGCATTGACATTTGGGCTACAAGCTCATTGAAGAAATTCCCACAATATTGGTATAGAGTCACCTTTATAACCTTTCCCAAAATTTTTGGTCCAAATATGTTTTTGACTTAATTGACAACTTGTTGGGAACAATGATGAACATATTGAGATATTGTCACATGAAAGGTTTGTCCAATTATGTAAGGATCTATGCTGTTTATTTATTTATTTATTTATTTATTTCTGATAAGATAAGCAACATTTTCAGGGTGCTATACCCTTTACACTAATGTAAGGATCTATGCTTGAATTATATCTTTCTAATCTATTGTGAAGAATGTTACTCTAAAAGTTGAGGCAAGTGGAATGGGAATAAAATCTAGATTACAAAAATATCTTTTTGATGTAGAGCTAGCCATGAGTATGGTCACTTGACTAGAGATTTCCCTTCTTGGAAAAGGATGGGCATGCAACAAAAAATTGCTCAAGAAGGAAAAATGAAGAATGATTCATTAATTGTAAAATAAGGAACACCATAAGAAATATAAATAAAAATGACACCATAGGGGCTAATAAAGAGGACATGCATTTAGGAAAATTAAAAGAAATGAAAGATGACGAATAATCTATCCCAAAACCTAAACCTGAAAGCCGCCACGCTATAAACTCGTATGCCGCGTCCAGCGACCGTGGTTAAAACCGGGACGGGCACAAACCAGCCACTCCAGCCCGAATGAGGAAGCGTCAGCGGCCACAATGGATGCGACGCTGGCGACACCACCACGCATCAACTGCCAGCGCAACACCAATTCCTGTTCAACCCATTGGTGCCACCGCATAGTCATCAGCGCCGAATGAATACTAATTTTATATATGAGAATCTTTGGCAAGGATGGACTTTGGTAAAGGCATGGTCACAATATAGTTAAGTTAAGGGAAAGGTGTTTGTTCCATATGAATTCAAGTACAGCCCTCAAAGGATACAAAATAGGTTGTGGTAGATTTAAATAAGGCAACATAGCGCCACAGCAGCAGTAAGTACTGGCCCAGAGATGGAATCCAGTTTGGACAATGCCATTGCATCTAATGCCCGTTGCATCCAACCGCACGGACGACCCGGCCTACCAACATCTTCCGCCACCGCGCCAAACCTGACAAACTCCTCGCCAACCGCCGTCGCATCCTAATTTCCAACCAAATACTCAGCCGCCAGTTATTATTTAGGCAAGCTCAGATCACTTGCCCATTGCTATAGGAATAGAGGAAGACCTTGATTTCTAAGTCAAATACCTTTCATATATGAGAAGTTGCAAATTGAGTACCAGGATCTATATAGCATAGTCTCATTAGGTTGGAAGTTTTCCTCACAAAGGTATAGAACTAATAATTTTTTTCTCCCAAACACAAAATTTTGAAAGCAAAAATTAATGAATGAAATAAAAATGTTCCAAAACATTTTCCACATAAAAATTCACCTGGAAAAGAAATGGAGGAAGTTGAAAGTTCTATTATGCAGTAAGGTTTTAGTGACAACCTAAAATATAAAGAACAAAAAATGGTTTCTCAATTAGATGGCATTCACAGTAGAAGATATATTTTGAATTGAAAGTTCAAAGTGAAATGTCTTAGAGGGGGAGATAAATATACTAAAATTTTCTCCTTGTCATGTAAAATGGGGAGATAAAGAAATACCATATCTAAACTAGTAATTCAAGATGGTTAGAAAGTGTAAGAGACTAAGGAATATCTCCTCGCGTATTGGGAAATAATTCTACATGAGGATAATGCAAACACAGATAGGGAGTTGAATCTTTTTATCCAATTTATCTTTAGGTTGCTTACCAAAATTGGTGATTAAGCACTCCTTGCATAAACCACTTGAGAAGAATTTTATGAAGTGGTTTTTGATATGAAATTAGATGAGGCTCTAGGTCCTAATGGATTCCTTGAATTTTTCTTTCAACATTTATGAGATCTAATTGGAGATGATCTATGGGATATTGGGAAAGGATTTGAGGGTCCCAAATTTGTACTCAAGTATTTGAACTCCACTTTTTTTATTCTTATTTAAAATCAAATCGAGGTTTTCAAGCATGATAAATTTAAACCCATCTCTCCTTATAACACAATTTAGAAGGTGATTTCCAAATTGATAAATAATAGGGTATTTTTTTCCTTTAGATATGATCTTGGAGGAATAAACAAGATTTTTGTAAGGAAAACATATAATGGATGGTATTATTGCCACTGATGAACTTGCTCATTCTCTAGTAGTTGGCAAAACAAAAGTTATGCTCATTAATTTGGATAGCTTGAAAGCCTATGATAAATTTAATCGGTCTTTCCTAGAAAGGTCTTGCAGAATTTTGGGTTTGATAAGGTTAAGATAAAATGGTTACCGAGTTGTTATCCACAACTAATTTTATAGTCATCATAAGTGATTATGTGAAAGGTTTCTTCAAAAGTTCAAAAGGGTTAAGACAAGGGGATCCTCTCCCCCCTTGCCTCTTCATTATTATGGTTGAAGCTTTGGGAAGAATAAATGTGCATGTTAGAGAACATAGGAAAATAAGTGGGCTAAAGGTCTCTTCAAATGGGAGATCTCTTAGTGACAATTTGTTAATAACACTATACTTTTTCCCCTACCTTCCTTGGAAGAAGCAAGAAATTTGGGACTTGCTAAGAAACTATGCAATATCTCTAGTCAAAAGGTTAATCACTAAATCTAAAATTTTCTTGAATGCCAAAAAGGATGAGAAAATCTTCTAATCTTCTAATCTTCTCCCTTGATAGATTTGACCTTCTAACCATGGACTTGGGATTTTCCCTATTTTTGGGAAAAATTAAGGAGCGATGGGATCCTATTCTCCAAAGAATTAGTAGCAATTTAGTAAGATGGAAAGTCAACTTCTTTTCCTTAGCAAGGAGACTCACCCTACTCAAATTTGTTCCACAAGCTATTCCTCTATATTGAATTTCTTTACTCTTGGCTCTTAAAAGTATTATACAAAATCAAGGTCATTGTGAGGACTTTTCTATGGTAAGACATGATGGAAACTCAAAGGTTTCTCCTACTAATTTGGGTGAAATTGTGTGAGTCTCCCAAATATGGAGGTAATGACATTCAAAATATTATAATCTTTAATTACAAAACTGATATGAAATTTCATAATTGAATGCTCAAATGTTTAAATCTTGAAATATGCAAGAACAAATATTTAGAAGGAAGGAATGCAATTTATTTTATTTCCTTAAAAGATCCTAAAAAGTGTACAATTCGAAAAAAGTAAAGTTTGTTAAAAGAATGTTTCTAGATCATTATTAATATAAATAGATATTGTTTTGGAAAGATGTTCTAGATCCTAGATCAACCCTTATGTTAGACTATAACTTATGAATCCTTATAAATTTAGGCTACTGACCTTTGGGGAGATAACACCAATAATTATTGGATGGACAAAGGTACAGGTGATATCATTTCTAGATCTTGGAAAAATTTCAAATTGCATTATGGGAAAGAGGACAAAGTCTCTAGAGATCTCAATCAACTTATCAACAATTTTACACCTGGGAGTAGTTCAAAAGGGGACACTCTAGTTGGAATAAGAAGGGGAGTAGAGTTTAGATAGTGAAAGATGGCTACTTTTTTGTGGTTAAAGAGAGGGGTGGTTCTCCTTTAGGCATTTAGTTGAAGATACGGCCTTCCAAGGCTTGGGAAAAGGCCAAAATTTCCACTGAATGAGGAAGAAGTTAACCATTTTCTTCTTCAATGTCTGTTTGTGAGACATATTTGGTGCTAATTCCTTTCCTCTTTTAACTCTTGTTACATTATTTTTCAAGCATTCCTTCTCCTCCTCATATCATGGTTATTGTTTCTCCTTTTTGGTTGATTGTAGTTTGAGTAAGAGTTCGAATAATAGGTGATGCCAGTGAGCACATGGAAGTGGTCATTGTAGATGCATATGTGGTCAAATTCCTCATATTTCCCCAAATTGTCTAAAAGAATAGACTTGTTTTGACAAAAGTCCATGTAACAAAAATAATGCATTCAATTTAGATGGCTTATTTCATTTGTCTAAAAGGTCATTTAGATAGACAATTATCAGTGGTTACATTATGGTAGGCTATATAATAGATTACATATTGTGTAGCTTAGTTTCAAATGCATGAACTTATTGATGTTGGAGATTTGTTTGGTAGGCTATAATAATAGATTACATATTGTGCAAGTTAGTTTCAAATGCATGAATTTATTGATGTTGGAGACTTGCTTGTTCGCTGACTTTTGAGTGTTTAAGATTTTTCTACTTAGTCTTTGTTGGACACATGTTACATAATGATAAGTTGGTTGTTCAATAGGTAAGATGATTTTGATTGTCTTGTATTGGTATTGTGTTCAAATATTACTTCACAAAACATTTTACACAACATTTTTAGTAATACTCGTGTTTGTGTCATATACAATGGTGGAGGTGAGGGTGATGACCAAAAGATGTATTGCAATTTAAGAGCATCACTCCTTCCATAGTATTATTAAATAAGTACATAATATTCTTTTGTTAATTTTTTTTTAGATGTCATTTGTCAAATAAAGCTATTATTCTTCCATTGTTATTTCTTTTATTTAAAGCAAAATTAGTATTTCTTTATTTTAGTTAGTAAGAAATTATTAATGAGTATAATTACAATTTTTTTAATTTTTAATTTTAATATAAAATTAATTTACAATTACTAAATTGTATTAATAATATGATTTTATCATAATTTTGTTACATAAATTATTTTTAATTGTAGATGGCATGCACCACTTAAACTTCCATATTCTCACTTGTCATTCTTTATCATGTACATATTTGTGCCATTCTTCTTAATATGGTTGTGTGTCTTTGTGTCATGCTACTTTTAATCTTTTGTGCCACCTCGAATCTTACTCATTTCATATTGTCACGCCATTTCCTATTATTTATATGCACCATATTCTTCAACATTTCCATGTAAGCTTCTTTACATTGAGAATGATGTTGATTATTTCCATTGTCTTGCATCCTCTATTGTGCTACTAGCTGTTGATTTTTAAAGGCAACTCAATATCTCATAGAGCGGAAGGGAATGTCTTGGGTATATATATATATACTTGTTATTAGGTAAAGTATTTTGTTTAATGGAAATACTTATATATATTTTTATAACAATTTGATGGAGCATATTATTATTGATTTTATCTTTTATTTATGTATAATTTTATAGATTAGGAATATATTTATTTCAATGATTTAGATTTCACAAGATTCACATTTTATATTAGTAGACATGTTCTTGTAATTTTGCACATGTATTAAAATGAGAATAAAATATAGATGGAATAAGTATATAACCATGCACTTTTGTCCTCTTGTTTCACATCAATTGAATTGATGATTTTAGTACATGTCTCTTCAAAGCACAACTTCCTCAAACTATTTTACAAACAAAGAAATTTTAGAATGTACCACATCCAACAATTTTAATCAAGTCTTAAATTCTTTTATCTTTCTAGACAAATACAATTATAATAGATAAAGGATATATATCATTTCTTTTCAAAACTAATACATAATAATGATGCTATAAATAAAATAAATGTTTTCTTAGATGTAGTCTAGGCTAATTTAATAATTTGCATACACATAAGTACAACTAACCTAGAGTAATAAATGATAACTGGGTATTCATAACTTAGATAATTACAATAATTATTTGGGAAAGTAAATGAGAGGATGTGTACTTGGCTTGATGACCAAATAATACACAGTCTGATGTAGATTTGAGTTTGTTATACCCTCGGATTTGGAATAGGGAATCATAGTTTGATTTTTACCTCAAGATTAAAATATTCTTATCTTTTAGGTGCAAGTTGAGAGAAAGGGTTGGGATTGAGTCTATTGTCATAAATCTATCATGTACATGAGGACTTGATATGAAAATATATAGAATTATACTTTTCACTTTGCCTAGCTTGTCTTGAATTCCTCTTCCTTTCCTTATATTTGAGGGTTGGTAGTAGTTAAGAATACCTTTGTAGGGTTGTTAGTATGTCACAATAATGCATGTTATCCAGAGTCAACTTGCAAAAGTGTGTACACAAGATTGGAAACACCACTCTTCATACATGCAAATGCTCCTAAGAATGCTCAAAAAGAACTAGATTCATTTTATTTCTCTAATTCAGGTGTGAACATGCAAATTATATGCTTGGAATGCATCAAGATATTTAATGATTAAATGAATGTTTTGAAAGCCTTTAAATATAAATATATATCAATAAATCATGCTAGTTTGTGTTTAGTTGGCCCTTGGAGGGAAAAAGGTTTGGTGGGAATAGATTAAGTTTCATTTTTAAATTTTATATTTAAAGTCAAGGTCTAGGGACTCAAGGTCAACCCCATGACCACAAACTTGACCTGAGCCCAAAAAATAAGTGGATCAAGGGAGTATGTGTGTACATGGATAAATTTACAAAATGTATGGGATAATGTGAACATAGTGATATAATAGGATCAGGTGTGTATTAAAGTATGATATGGATAGTTAGGTGGCATATGACAAGAGACTTGAATTTGTATAAATTACGCCATTTATCAATATACTTATGTATGAGTAAGAAAATTTCACCATTATATTTTTCTTGCACTTTGAGGTGCATGCAAATCCTAGAATGATCATGTGTGTAAAAGTATGTAGGTTTCACAAACATGCATGCAACTTTAGTAAATATTTTCACTCTTAAAGGATATCACCATGGGGTCCATATAAAGCAATGAACTCAATGTGCCTTATACACACATGCCCCATTTTTCTTAGGGAAAAACAAGGACCCCTTTCTTTTTTATTGCTTCTTGGCTTGTTTGTTTGCTTTTAGTTAATTGTGTTTAATTTATGTTTTAGTTTAGGGTTTTTGAATATTTTTACCATTTTCATATTTTTAGAGTTGGTCATCCTGGAATGTTTGTAAAGGAATCTCCAAAACTTTGATGTTTTATATGTCAAATTTGTAAGGGGCTTATCTTGCCACCTTGTTATAATTTTGGAGTTGGTCATCTAATCATGAATGCCAAAACATCTCTGAAACTCCAATGCTTGGGATATGATGTCACTTTAATGCATTTCCTAGCTTTGCATTAATGAATTTTTTTCCCACATGGGATATTTTCCTTTTGATCCCTTTTTTTCCTTTTTGTTTTCACTTTGCTTTATTTTTCCTTCATATTTTTCTCAAGCCCTATAAATGGTTTTCTTGATTCCTCATTATTTTGAGTATTGATGAGAATATTGTTGTTGTAGCATGTTCACATGCTCACATATTTGTTGTGTTGGTCAATGGTCATTCCTTGACCCCTCTGTCCATGTTTTCCATCATTTTACCAAGTAGGTTTTATTTTGCATTAATGGGGGTTAAAGTTTGATTTTTAGAGATAGTTTCCTTTTCCATAGTTTTTTGTGTGCTTTTCTTGTCTTTCATGTGGTTATGGAATTGTGATTCATTTTTCCCTTCTCCGATTTCATGTTTTTCTTGCTATTCTTGTGTGCCCTAGTCATATAGTCCTATTCTCCATTCAATAGATATGTTCATGAGGGTTGTGAGTTATTTTTTAATTGATGATATCATGATGACATCATCCTTCTACAAGCCTTGATGTTTGGTGTAGTGATGTAGGGCATCCTTGATGCACCTTTGATGCACTTTGTTGTCATGTTACAAAAAAATGTATTTTGGTTTGTTTTGGGTCAATAAGGTCATTGAAGACCATTTGGAGTCATTTAGGACCATTCTAGGATGTTTGGCTGCAATGTTGTAAAAAATTGTAAAAGTTGCAAAATGTTGTCATTATTGTCAAAAAAACTTGTAAAAGTTGTCATTATGGTTAACCAAGGAGTTAGTGGTTGGTTTTTCAATTGGAAATGGTTGTAATGTGATAAATATAAAATTTAATCTAGAGCACCAAGGTTGGAGAAGGTTGGAGGAAAAGTTGAAATGAGAATACTTCATTTTGCCATGTTTTTACTTACATTTTCTGTGTGGGACAAACTTTAACTCGTTGGTACAGCCTTGTATGGTATAGTACAAACATGAAATAAATTGGAAAGGTTGAATATGTCTTTTAATATTATAATTATTTTTTTTTGAATCAATTTCATTAAGTTTTGAGTGAGATATGACAATTTTATTGAGGGCAGGTCTGTAAGTTCATTTTTTTGAAAAGTTGCAGTCTAAAAAAAAAATGGTATGGATCTGTATGGTCTGGTACAAACCTACACATGCCTTGGGAGGATGGTGCTGTGTCTTACCTTACAAATTATTTTGGTTTCATGCATTTTTGTTGAGTTCTATGTGAGTTATGACATTTTTACTAAGAGTAGGTCCAAAACCTGCCTAGGGTTTCCAACGAACTAGAAAAATTCATATCTTTGTTTCCCACCTTCAAAAAGTTATGAAAATTGGTATAAAGTTATGTTTTAAGGATATCTAAAAACCATTTTGGGCTCAAGCCTTTAAAAGTTTTCATGTGAGAGGAATCAATGACAATGTGCTCTCATTTGCTTGAAAACTGTCATAAAATCACAGTTGCTAAGGGTTTGATGAAACCAATGCATTGTCTAGTTTGGGTTGGATAGTAAATCACTGTAATGCATCATAGGAGGTCTACATAGTCTATGTCTTTCCTATTTCATGTTGTTTCCTTTGTTGAATGGATTTTAGGCTTCAAGGACAATGTTACCAAGTTGCTTTAGAGTGCACCAAGGCATGATTACAAATGGATTAGTCTTTTGAAAGTGTCAAGTTGTGTTAAGTGAAGTCTTTCTTTGCATCATTTTTGGTATCCGAGCCGAAAGCTCTTTGGGAAATAATTTATTATTTTGGCTAATGTGGTTTAGTGAGATTTGATGTTTAAGGATGACTCTTAATAAGAAGAAAGATGGGAAAAGGGCATCATCATTATTAAATACATTGTTCAAAGTGGTAGAGAGGCTACAAAAGGAAGAAATGGCCGCTAAGAAAGAAAGCAAGTTGGTAAAGGAAAGATTATTCTCTACCTGCAAGTCCAAAGGTAAATGCTGTCAAGTTGTGATTTTAGATAACTACATGGATAATATTATTTATGAATGTATGGTAGATAAATTGGTTTTGGAAAGAATACAACACCCCACACCATATTTAGTGAGTTGGATTCAAACAGGTAATCGTATGTGAGCAATGCAAAGTTGAGTTTCACATAGGAAATTATAAGGATGAAATAATTTGTGATGTTATGCATTTGGATGTATGTCACATTGTGTTTGGAAAGTTGTGGCATTATAGTAGGGAAACAAAGTATAACAAGAAAAACAACACCTATGAGTTGGACAAAGATGGGAAGAAATATGCATTAGTAGCCTTGAAGGGTGAGTGCATAGGAATTGAAAGCTTATTGTTAGGCAAGAAGACATATGTACGACAGTATGAAGCAAAGACAATGGGTAATGGATAAGGTAATAAAACTTGAAAACATGTTGTTTGAAAAACCAGTTGAACAAGAAATGGAAGAAGTTTCTTTTTAATTTTCTCAAACTAATGAAAATAATAGTGATGTTGATGTTGAAGTGGGTGATGTTCAGGAAGAAGAAGAGGCGACAAAATAAGCTATAAAGGAATCACAAATAGTCCAAAGAGAGAAGAGAGTCATGGAGGATAAGGAGATAGCATGGTTCTCAAGAGAAGAATCGAGAGTTGAGAATGTTGATGTCAAGGAGAATAAAATAATGGATGAGCAATTTAAAAATAAAAATGAATAGCTGGGTAAGGTTGAGGTGAAGCCAAATATTTTGGAGAATAATTGAGAGAAAAGAATGTATGGTACACCGCATGAGGTGGATGAAGAAGTGAAGTATGAAGAAGAAGAATATGATTTCTTTAAAATGTTTTTTTCTTGTGTAGGTAAAAAATAAAAAGTGGATGAGAGTGAAAATAAATTTGCAATTGTAGTCCAACCTCAAGCTAGAACAAGAAAACAAACAAAAGCACATGGCTACATTGTACCAAGTTGGCCTTGGCTCAAGAAGCATGTTGTTGGACCAAAAATCACAAGTGAACCAATTGATACAAATGTAGTTGAGATCCAACAAAAAGAAAAAAATGCAAGCATGCAAAGGAATTGGAAGACAAGAAAGAAGATTCATATTTGAGGCGGACCTCAAATTTCTTTTCCTTGGGAGTATGATGCAAGGGCATCCTTGATGCACCTTTGATGCACTTTGTTGTCATGTTGCAAAACTTTGGATTTTGGTTTGTTTTGGGAAAATAAGGTCATTGAAGACCATTTGGAGTCATTTAGGACCATTCTAGGATGTTTGGCTGCAATGTTGTCATTATTGCCAAAAAAACTTATAAAAGTTGTCATTATGGTTAAACAAGGAGTTAGTGGTCAGTTTTTTAGTTGGAAATAGTTGTAATATGATAAATGTGCAGTGTAATCTTGAGCACCAAGGTTGGAGGAAAAGTTGGAATGAGAATACTTCATTTTTCCATGTTTTTGCTTGCATTTTTTTGTATGGGACAACCTTTAACTTATTGGTACGCCCTTGTATGGTACAATACATACATGAAATCAATTAGAAAGGTTGAATATGCGTTTTAAGATTATAATTATTTTTGTTTGAATCAATTTCATTAAGTTTAGAGTGAGATATGGCAATTTCATTGAGGGCAGGTCTATAAGTTCATTTTTCTGAAAAGTTGCAATCTAAAACACGCATGGTATGTATATTTACGATCTGGTACAAACCTGAACATGCCTTGGGAAGATGGTGTTGTGTCTTACTTTACAAATTCTTTTGGTTTTGTGCATTTTTGTTGAGTTTTGTGTGAGTTATGGCATTTTTACTAAGAGCAGGTCCAAACCCTACCTAGCGTTTCCAACGAACTAGAAAATTTCATATCTTTGTTTCCCACCATCAAAAGTTATAAAAATTGGCATAAATTTCTATTTCAAGGATATCTAAATGCCTTTTGGGATTGAGCCTTTAAAAGTTTTCATTGTGAGTAATCAATGACAGTGTGCTCTCATTTGCTTGAAAACCGTCATAAAATCACAATTGCTAGAGGGTTTGATGAAACCAATGCATTTTCTGGTCATGGTTGGATGGTAAATCACTATAATGCATCATAGGAGGTCTACACAGTCTATGTATTTCCTATTTCATGTTGTTTCCTTTGTTGAATGGATTTTAGGCTTCAAGGACAATTTTACCAAGTTGCTTTAGAGTGCACCAAGGCATGATTACAAATGGACCAGCCTTTTGAAAGTGTCAAGTAGTGTTAAGTAAAGTCTTTCTCTACATCATGTAGGACTTGCATGCTTGGTTTTGATAACCCATTTTTGGGATGAGTTCCTTTGATGCTCCAAAG
The DNA here is from genome assembly GCA_007258455.2 of Sequoia sempervirens. Classification (NCBI taxonomy): domain Eukaryota; kingdom Viridiplantae; phylum Streptophyta; class Pinopsida; order Cupressales; family Cupressaceae; genus Sequoia; species Sequoia sempervirens. Next base: position 35,461 of record VDFB02121169.1, read on the forward strand.
CTCAAATTCCTTAGTATAATATTTTATCTTTTTCAAAGTTGGGGTTTTGGTCATGCTCTTAGTTAGGTACTCGTTTTTTAGTCTCTCCAAAGTTTGATCCTTGATGTTTTACACTAATTTACCTTTTGAGATCCTAGTTTTAGAGTGATCTTATTTAGGTACTATTTTAGTGGTTTCTCCAAGGTTTGATCCTTAATATTTTACACTTTACCTTTTAGGATCACGATTCTAGAGTTCTTTTATTTTAGTACTAGTTTAGTGGTTGCTCTAAAGTTCAATCCCTAACAATTTATAATATTTTACTCTTTCAGAATCATGAATTTGGGCTTACCTTTATTGGTATACTCATTAAGGAGTACCCTTGATCTCCTTTATTATGGCACCTTTTATAAGAGATTAAACACTCCGAGGCCACTTAAATAAATGCTCCTATTATGCCCTTAGACTTCAAAATTTTTGGATCCTCAATACCTAAATCATGAATCATAATAGGATCCTAAAGTTTGACTCTCTAATAGATTTGCTGTGATATTGTGGTGCAACTATGATGATAATTTATATGCTTTTCTATTTACTATATTTGAATATAATTTAGTGAGGTTATAATAGTTTGATTTGGCCAATAACAAATCCATGAATATTGCATGGTTGAAATATCAAATGGCCTTGTGTGTACATGACAACACATATGCAAGAAGATCAACAATAACTAAAAATTATTGAAATGGAAATAAAGGGATATCTTCCTACATCAACATGCTCTCATGGATGAATATTGGAGATATAGATCTTGGACATGTGGATGCTGAAGAGTTCTTACAAATTTTCAATGTTGAAGGAGATATAACACCCATGACCCAAAGCATGGAAAAGTCAAGGTTGGTATTGGCTACTACTTTTCTTGTTTATCTCTAATATCTAGAGCTATTTTTGTCTTGTAGCAAGGCATATAATTAGAAGAAAAGAAATATATTGGGATTTGTATTGTTAGTATGGAGCCTTAATTTAGAGGAGGAGTTGTTGTAATCGGTTTCCAAGTGGGAAATTGTTGGTAATGGAGCATGATCTTGTTAAAGGTCTACTTTTTTGGTGTTTTTGTAGTCGTATTTGTAGCCATTTCATTTTGGGGGGAGTGAAGGGGAGGATTTACCCTCCTCCCCCCTGGGGGTGTGAGGGGGCTATTCCCTTAACGGGGGTTTAGGGGTAACACCCCCAAAGCCAAATTTTAGAAACATATTTAAATCATAAAATATTATTTTTTATTATAAATTTGGACTGTTCATCATTAGGTCACAAATTTGATAGTAGAGGTTATGTTGAATTTTTTTCCTTAGAAGGAAACCCTCTTTTATGAGGGCATTGTATTATGACCATGTATTGTGTGTGGATAATATGATAGAGAGAAGAGGAAGTTAAAATGGACACGTTGTAGGTTGTATCCCTTCATTTTGTTAAAAAATAAAAAAAGGAAGTATTGGTTATTTTTCCTTTGAAATAGGCCATATTGGGTGAACCACATATATCTATGTCTCTAAGTTTTGTGTTATTTTATGTTTTATTTTTGTATTTATTTTATTGTATATTGCTTTGTAATCCTATTCCTAACAACCATATCATATAAGACATTAGTTAAGATTTTATTAAAAAAGAGTGCTGGGCTTCCCACCTATTCCCAACATGGAGGCATTCAAGTATTATGAGAGTAGAACCACACACGTTTAAATGGTAATTTATTGTTGTAGAGAAGGAATTTTGCAGTGAAGGTGACAAGATTCATCCATAAGAGTGAGTTCTAGGAAGATCCCAAGAATTCCATCACTATTCTCAGTAGGGTCTTTGGTTTGTCTAATGCTAAGGATTTCTATCCTTGGATGTGCTACTTCATCATTCAGATTTGTGATGAAAAGAGGATAGACACGACCACTCTCATTAATGACACATTGCATGAACAATTGTTTAAGGTATTAGAATTTACTAGATTTCATATGACATCTAATTTGGTGTATTTTTTATCCTTTCAAGCCAAATGTTTAGTATTAAATGAAATGGACACCTTAAAAATGGAAGAAGCAAAGGTATATGATCATTATCTCTAGCTAGAATTGAATCAGATTTGGAATATTATAACAAGGTGAATGATGCTGCAACCATAAGGTGTTTGGATAACAATTATACAAAGAGGTTATCTTTGAAGTCAATTAGGGTTGGAAAGAACGACATGGTGTGATGGTTAAGATGTTGTGTTGTAATTATTTCCATCAAGGTTCAAACCCCATTGGGGTGTAATTGTTGAGAATTTATATTGAGGATGAGGTCCCCCATTTGTGACCTCATCGATTCATAGCTCCGGGTCAAACGCGTTTACCCCTCAATAAAAAAAAGTCAACTAGGGTTAGTGATGGTCTGGTAAAGTAGTTAATCTAGATTAAAACCTTATCTTACATCAAAGTGGGTGGATTTGATAAAGCACCCTATATAATCCCTAGGTATCCTAGCAACAAGATCATTTTGTTGAAGCTATACATGTAATTAGTGGAGATATAAATATTGATCAACATGAAACACAAGGATAGAGTTTCCTTCCCCCTCTAGGTAGGAAATTATTCATGCTCTAGTGTGTAGAATGCTAGAACAAATCAACATGAAGTAAATTATTTGACCATGCACTTATGTGAGGCCAAGAGTAGATTTGATCCCATTGACAAGATTTGACCTGATTAGGTCATTCTTTTGGCATGAGCGTATAATAGAGGAATTTTGTATTGATTACCTAGATAAACATAAAGTTAGGATGAGGGATTATTGTAGGATGACACCCCATCTTATTAAGGAGTAAAATTCAAAGAAAGTTACTAAGATAATGCATGAAGATGGAAATGTATTAGACCCTTCCTATAACAAGAACAAAGTTTTCAATAAACCCATGGATAGGATAATTTGGTCTAAATTGGAAGATGTCTTCATTAAGGCTAGAACAAAAGAAATAATTGAAAGAAAAAGAAGGTGGTTGAGGCATCATACTAGATGGATGATCCTCATCCACAATAATAAAAAATATACTAAGGCCCCTACAATAGTTTAAGAACTAGGGGAAGCTTCATCCATTGTAGCACCAAAGAAGACCAAGAAAAAGAAAGACGAGGTTCACAATGTGGAAATGGTTGTGGATTAATATTAGGAAGATGTTGAAGAAAAAACTCTACAAAGAAGAATGAGAAACATATCCTCTACTACTCAAGAGGTAGCTCATATACCACCTACTTCTCCTATTCCTTTATCTCCTCCTCCACAAATCCTAGTTCCCCAGGTCTTCAATAGGACAATTTCTCATAAAGACATATTTGGGAGGAAGAGATAAATATCGATATGATGCAAGAATAGATTCAAATAATTGTAGGAGCTCTGGGAGAAGGTGTGAATCAAGATGATGTGATATATTCTAAGGAAGAGTCCCATACTTTGAATCAATTGGGAACTCCTTCAACTCCTTATTTAAGATTTACCTCAGTGGGGATCCCTCTATCTCCTCCTCCAATTCCTCCCCATTCTACTCCTCCAAGATAACTGAATCTACTGAGAGGACATACATCAAGAAATTTATTTAGGGATTCAATATTTCCTATTTGGCTAAGCTCCACCATTCATAGGAGATAGAGAATATATGGGCCTATTATAGAGATTTTTTTAGGGTTGGTGGGAATGTTCAAGGTTCAACCAAAGCAAAAAAGAGATAGAAAATTTTCCACTAGAGCTAGGATTGCACAATTAATGACTCTTATTGTTGATAAAATTGAGGCTAATATGTAGCCAAAAAATTATTAGGTGCTGACCTTCAATCTTGGCCATCACACATGAGAGGGAGAAAGACAATTCCTCCAAAATTTAGTATGTATTATCTTGGATTGCATGAACAAGGATGATAAAACCAAAGAAGAGCTTAAGGCTCATTTTGGGGAGCTCATAACATATATCAACTACCTCATGGGCCATGTGGATTCAAATACAAACACTCCTATGATCTTAAAGGTATTGAACAAGGGAAAATAAAAACATATTGGAGGTGTAGTAAGTGCTACCATGACTTGGAGGGACTAAGTGGAGACACAAGGAAGTAGACTAATTCATGAAGCCATCTAGTGCTACCATAAGATAAGTAATGAATATGGTACAACGAATAAGTTTGATGACACTCTTGATGAAGAGTTCTTACTAATAGAGGACAAACTACCTCAACTTCAAAAAATGGCTAGGGTTTCATTTAAAAATTCACAAAACAAAGATGTATTGTTTGATGGAAAAATAAATATACATCTAGAGTGGATTGAAGCCACTATATGGAGGGTGAAAGTGTTGAGGGATTGCAAAAAGAATTTTGGTTCAATTATTTGCTGTTTTGCTGGTTTTGACTATCTACGTAACATGGCCAGCTGGACGGAGAGTAGTAACTAATCTATAGGGCTCCCAAGAGTTTTCAGAGTTTAGGTTTACGAGTAATGAGCAGCAAACAGTCTAGATGTGGGTCAACCACTTCAGACCAAACCTAAAGACTCTTGACAACCTTAACCACATAGGAGGTAGAAGGAAGGAATTTTCAAATGTAGTCATGGATAAATTGATAATATTATTGAAGCCCTTCCTTGCATATTTTGGGAAAACCCTAACAAGGTTTTCCATGTTGCTACCATGATCAATGAGTTCATTCGAATAATCATGAAAAATTAGGAGCTGAAGCGAATAAAAAGGAACAATAATTTCTTCCACACTAGAGTTCTAGAGGTGAAGGAAGTGGTAGAGCAAGTCAAGAAGACCCTCTTTGTGAAGAGGCAAGAGTCTAGTTAACCATTTCTTCCAGCTTCAACTTAGTTTTGGAAGCATTGTAAACATTTCAAGCTTAGTTCCCAAACTTATAGGACCAATGGTAGCAACATTGATGAACACTTTGATTTCATTATTTTTAATGGTGTAATAAACCACTCCTTTATGAGTGAATATTATTGTAATTATTTCTTTACCGCTAATTAACAAAAAGTATAATTTAATTTTGGGTCCTGTTTGAAAACAAATGTAAATTATACATTTTGGGCCCAAGAATCAATTTAAGATATAAGCCAACTTGCTCTAGTATGGATGGTGTTAGGAGCCTAGGATGGGTATATATGTTAGTCTTAGAAATATTATCAAAGGTCAATTTTTTTGGAAAATAAGTGGTCTTATATTTTTAATGTAAGTAATCTTGCTGAAAGTTGTAATGCCTATTGTAATACCTGTTTATTTTGAATGCCCTCTCCATTGGTGATGATGTATCTATATTTTATATTTTAAAGATGAATAACTTGGGGAAATCTTGTTAAGTGCTTTAAAGTAGGGCTAATGTGTGAAATCTACGCCTATAATATGGTAGTTTTCTACCTCCAACTCAAATATTTTGTCAAATTACATAGAATATTGCATTTATATAATTTGTGATTGAGTGAAATATTGATAATTGCATTTTAGGTTATCTTTATTTCATAAAAAAATTAGTATTAAGGATAAAATTTAGTGCATCATTGGTTGTTTTTGATAAATTAACTATGGAAAGGGCCCTGATCCTAGAATTTCAGAATATTAACAAATTAAAACATAACAAAAAGACATTGAAAGGTCATGCATGCCCAACAAAAAAGAAGCACCAAAGAAAATAAAAACAACTAAAAAAGCTATAAGAAAGAACTAAGTGCAACACTAACTAATAATGTTCCAGTATACAATCAGGGAGTCCATATATTCCTCCCACACTACCTTCTCCTCATTCAACAACACCCTTTCATTCTTGTCCTCCGCACTCTAGGAATCCTTGTCCTTTGGGTCATGCTATATCTCTATATTCATATAGTTTTTCAAATGCTTCCGTTATTCTAGAGTGGGATAGTGCTATGGAAGAGGACCACTGTTCATTGATGAAGAATAATACATGGGATTTAGTTTCTATTCCTAATGGAAGAAATATGGTTTAGTGTAAGTGGGTGTACTACACCAAGTAGGTAGTTGATGGTTCTATTTAGAGATACAAGGAACATCTTGTAGATAAGGATTTTTCATAGGTTGAGGGTATTGACTACTCAAAGGCCTTTCCCTTGTAGCCAAGATGGATTTAGTTTGCCTTGTTCTTTCTCTTGCTCCATCTCAGAGCTGTCTAGTTTATCAGATGGATGTGAAGATTTCCTTTCCACGTGGTGATCTTCATGTGGAGATCTATATGGATAAACCTTTGGGTTTTTTTCTAGGACTCTTCACTAGTTTGTAGGTTATGTAATTATTTGTATGGTCTCAAACAAGCTCTTAAGGTTTTGTATGAGAATATTGATAGTTTTTGTAGCATTGTAAATTGTCACTTTTGACAATTTCACACTACCTTGACACTATTTTTCCTATAACTTT
>VDFB02121170.1:0-26949 GCA_007258455.2 Sequoia sempervirens
TTTCTAAGTTTCACAAAATGGAAGTAGCTGCCTCTAGACGCGCCCTTGAAGTGAGAGGAGGTTAAAAAAATTTCTAACTCTATGAAATTTGAAGTTCACCCCTCCATTTGCGCCCTCAAGCTGGCAAGAGTCTTGAAAATTTTCTAAGTAAGGAGAAATGGAAGCTCCACTAGCAAAATGCGCCCAAGTTTGAAAAATGCCATGAGGAAATTTTCTAAGTATAAAAAAAAATTAGAAGCTTAAGCCCCCATCTGCGCCCTTGAAAGAAGATGGAGTAAAGAGTTCATTAAGTGTTACGAATTTGAAGTACCACCTGCCAAATGCGCCTTGACTTGTGGAAGGTTGAAGAAAAGTTTCTAAGGCAAACATATTTGAAGCCCACCCTCCAAAATGCGCCCTTGGAGTGAAAGAAGTCTAAAACGTACTAAGTGGTGAAAATTTGAAGAAGGCCTAGCTAAATGCGCCCCACTTTGAAGAACTTCAAACTTTGCCTAAGTGTCAAAACTAAAACCTCCATAGCTCATATGCGCCCAGCCTCAAAGAGGAGCTTGGAAATTTTGCTAAGTGTCGAAACTTAATGCTCCCCATGCTATTTGCGCCCCTGAGCTTAGAGTTGACAAATTGAAAGTTGGACCATGGATTTGCACCCAAGAGTTTGAAAGAGCTTTAAATGAGGAGGAGAGTGGACTTTGAAAAATTCTAAGTCATGGAATTTGAAGCACCACTTGAGAAATGCGCCTGAGCTTAAAGACTTCAAAATTTGCCTAAGTCATAAATTTAAAGCTCACCTTGTGATATGCGCCTTGAAAGTTGGAGGTCATATTTGCGCCTGGATTCATTGAGTGCACTAAGTGAAAGCTTCCCCTGTGATTTGCGCCCTTGACCTTAGAGCTTTAAATTTTTCTACGTTATAAAATTGGAAGTTGGAGACATGAAATGCGCCCCTAGGTGGAATGGCTTGAGAAATATTCTAAGTCGTTGGAATTTGATGCTCCCTATGCTATTTGCGCCCTTGGGCTTTAAGGATAAGAATTTGTCTAAGTCTCCAAACTTGAAGCATGACCCTTGATATGCGCCCATCACAAGTTGAGAGTTAAAAAGGTTCTAAGTGTTGAAAATAAAAGCTACTCCTTCCAAAAGCGCCCCAGTTGAATGCTCCACATGTGATGTGCGCCTGGCTAAGAAGGAGGTTGAATTTAAAGAAGACTCCTCTATATGCGCCCATGCAAAAATAAAGTTGATGGATTATAAAGAGAGTTAAGGCGTTGGAGATGTAAGGAAAATATGCTAGGCGTTGGGTTTTAAAGAAGATATTTATTCCTCATGAAAGGTAAAATGCGCCCAAGACATTCAAAAAAAATTTCTAAGTGAGTTAAAAAAAAAAAATTTCACCACTAGCAAAGATGGATTGAAGAATGAATAAAATTTTCTAAGGGAAAATTTTTCAAAATGCAAGGTGATTTAAAATTTTTCTAAGGCAAAGTATTTTCTTCCTTAGAAAACACGCCTAAGTCTGGTGAGGGTGATGAAGTTTCCTGAAGCATGGATCAATTGTTGATAAATTGCCAAAGATGAAGTCAGATGATGCCAGCTCCACAGGGTGGATAAAATATTTTCAAGTCAGAGCAACAAGAAATGTTCACAGATGTGAAGAACGGGATAAATTTGATAAAAAAAATTATTTTTCCAAGGTGGAAAATTCAAAAATTAAATGAACCCGTTCGTTGCATACCCATGAATTTGATGCGTTCTGAGAGAAATTTTCTTCTGGGTATTGAAGATTGTCGATAAGGAATGGATTTTGAAGTCTCCCACAGTTCGTCGAGGCCTTCAGGATGGAGATTTTTGATGGGCACAGGATTGATGAGTTTTCCAAAGGGAAATTTAAAATTTCTAAGGCAAGGAATAAGTGTGTTGTTGAAATAAAATGCCTTAGCGGATGAATTTGAAGTTGAGAGCCTAGATATTTTTTTTGATCAAATTTCGGATGAAAGCATTTTTCTCGAGCCAGAGTTGAATGAAATATCAAAGTGAAGTGCGCCAGGCAGAATGCAAGATAGGTTGGAAATTTGGCTAAGGCATGAAGAATTTAAACGTGAAGCTAGCTGGTGAAGACAATGAACGCTTGGAAGTTAGAGCGTGAAAATCCTGGTGAGTAAGTTGAATTTATATTATGAAATGTTCTAATACTCTTCTCCTTGCTTGTTTTGCAGGAGAAACATCGAGACCAGGCGGTGATGATTTAAAGTGATGAAGAAGATAATCCAAGATGACATTTCAACCTCGAAGGAAGAAAGGTTGCGAAAAATGGCTAAGTGTTGAGACTTAGTATAACTCGGGTGACAAAGAAGAAGTTGTTTGATCAAGTCCAAGAGGATCAAGAGCAGTGTGAACGCGTTTCCAGACGAGAATCTTTTGGAGGATGGGCATTAATTGCTCATTTATTACCCCACTCCTCTTGGTGGCGGTTTTTAGGGCGAATCTTGTTTAGGGCTAAGGTGGCACAATCTAGGCCATCCAGCCGATTGTAATCTGAGCCGTCCGTTGGACTTGGCCAGCTATAAAAGGGGGAGTTCCCCTCATTTGTAATTCATTAGATAGACATTTTGATCAGAGTAGAGGTAGAGCTTAGAGATCAAACTAGAGAGTAGAGCTTAGCATAGCGTAGTTTGAGGGAGAAGGAAAGTTTTCCTTTGAAAACTTTGTAAGAGATTGTTGCGAAAAACTATTGTAATAAAAGATCTTTCATTGAATGGTGAATTCGTCTTTGTTATAAGCAGTTAGCAAGGTTTCTTCATCCCTTCTGCTTCACGTAGCGTAAAGTAGAGTAGTTTTCATTTTCATGCAAGTACTTAGTAATTGTGGAATGTGGTGCTCGATTTGAACAATACTTCGCTTGTCCATACCACTAGCGGGCTCGCTAACGGTGGGTTCGCCTTGCGTGGTCAACTGGAACTTTGTGAAACTTAACTTCGATTATGGTTTATATGTTGGCATGCGTTGTTGTGATGGTGTCTTCATGCTAGATCGTGATCTGAACATCTTGAGTCACTCCTCTGAAGATTGCACCAGTTCCGCGGAAGCTGTCCGAAGTGAGGCAAAACGGAGCTTGGTTGAAGTCTGTGAGAATTGATCGTCATGTCCCACGCCTTAGAGTAGAACATAAACTTCTTAGGCCCTACACTCATTTAATTTCAATTCATTTTTGGTTAGAATTAGGAAACTTGTGCTCACTTGCCAAATCATTCGAATTACGTCAAAGCCCTTAGTCCGCTATCTGCTGTCAACTGTCGAACAATTGTGTAAGTCCCCTTGAAATACCAACAAAACTCACATCAAGCCAACTGAGACTATTCGCATTAAAGGAACCTTGGAGTTAAATGTATGATCTATCTCGCAATCTTAGCATGCAGGAAACTTTGTTCAAGAGAGGATAGAGTAGCCGTTGGCGACTTTATTTTGTGTTGGTGCGGTCGCAAAAACCACGTCAACACTACCATGATTAGGTCATTTTTATTTAAGGAAATACATTTTTATTTAAGTTCTCTTTTCCCATTGAGATTAAATTTACATAGGACATTACATTTTTCCTTCATACTTTGGTGGCTAGACGAGAACCTAGAACTTGTTTGGCATTCATGTATGATAAATGTGTTACAATATTCCAAAATTAGAGACTTCAGTTTGTTTATACAAGAAAACTTAGAAACCTTTATAAAGAAAAGAGGCTCACCTGACCCAGTTAATCCCTATTATCAACTTAAGTACCAAACTATTTTAATACAATTTTTTAACACCAAATCTAAATACATGGCAAACATTTAAGACATGATTAACAAAAAACAAATGTTGAGGACTTAGATTTTTAAAGAGGTACTCATCATAAATGTAATGTCCCCATTTCCAACATGATCATTCAGCGTGTGGAATGGGAGAGCCTATTTGTCATTCCTGTAGGCTAATTCATGTGGTAAGGGAATGTGGTTTGGACCTAGCATAATTAGAAAAATAATTCTTTTGTGGCTCAATTATTTTTATTTGGCTTGGAGAATTTGGGAATTAATTTCCCTTAATTTATTATGATTTTATTTCGAGCCAAATTATATTTATAAATTTTCTATGGGGCTGGGCGACCTCTTTTGGAGTTATAAGGAGGGAAATTTTTTTTTTTTTAAATGATATTTTGAATTATGGAATTGGCGCCCAAATTGATAAATAAAAAAAGAAATAACAATCAAATTTGAAAAAAGGAAATTGGTACCGAAATTGGATCGGTCAATTTGGAGGGATAAGGAGTTATTGATATATATACAAGTTCATCATGGAGACTTTTTATCATTGTGCATATTTTCTTTAGTCTTGATCAGCAATTTATTGCAGCTATTCCAAGGACGAAAACCCTTGCGAATTGTGGGTGAGTTGGACGAAAACCTAGCTCATCATTGGAGGACTTCATGATGGAGGTCTACTTGTGCTTCAATGGCATTTTTGTGATGGATTTCATGCTCAAATTTTCAGATCAGAATAGGTGACTTGTTGAGGGCAGATTTGGTGTTATTTTGACTAGGGTTTCACCCTAGAGTGGAGTGCCCTAATTGGAGGAGGTGCGATTTGCATTTGAAGGGGCGATTTGGCTTTTTGGAGGTCTTTGGCGAGCTTACTAGGGCTTCAAACACTCATCTTCAGTCCAGCAGGCCAGCGCACCTATTTTGGTAGGGTTTGGAAGCATCTTCATCCATATTTTGCATTAGTATTTGCATTTTTTCATAGCTGGAGTAGTTCGCCCAGCTAGGGTTATTGTGGAGCAGCTTTTCATATACATTTTGGCATGTAACTAGGGTTAGTTTATAGTAGCAAACTTCTGAAATATTTCTGGGCATGTTTTTGATTAGCGAAAGACAGGTTTTGCGAGGACTAGAAACCCCATACAAACAGGTTTTGAGGGGACCTGAAACCCCATACAAACAAACAATAGCTGCATTAAGATAGGAGCATAGACAATCAACAACCCAACATCAGCAATCTACCAGAAGATATACAAGATAAACCAAACTGCAAGAACTCAGCTTTGAAGGGATTGAAAACCCTTTACAACCAGGAACACAAGGGCCTTAACCCCAAAACATCATTAAAGGGAACTATTATCAGGTTTTGGCTGGGACCTTAAACCCAAAACCACCAAAGGCTGAAAAAAAGCAACCATCTTGCAGCTCCTACCAATCAGGAACCAACCCACACTCCACCTCCATAGGACGGAGCTCCCCTCTATTGGAGAGGAAGATATAAGAGCTCGACCCACCAAAGCAACCCATCTCCAGCTCATACCAGCCCCACCTCAAAAGGAGCCGACTCCACCTCCAAAGGAATGAGCAAAGGAGAAAAGGACTTTCCGCTGGACCTGCAGCAAACAACTCCACCTCAACAGGAGCGGACTCTACCTCAACAAGAGCAGACTTCACCTCTAGATAAGACGCCATCTGCAGAAACCAGCTAAAAGAAAACACTTTGGAAGGACAAGCACTCTTAGCAACCTTAGGAAATCCAAGCAGTAGGAGAAAAAGGTGGACCAAACAAAGAAGCTTGAACAACAAAGCCACCAAAACTGACAAAGACATTAAAATCTGGTGGGTGTACATAAAAAGTGTGAAAAGCCACCCAGCCAACGACCACAAACCAAAACCCAGGGTACACCAAAACAATACCCCACAGAGAACAAACCAACATTTGGAAAAGGTCTGGGAACCTAGAGCAAGCCAAGAGAGACCGAGAAAACCCCAGCCCAAGAACCCAAAGAACCACCAACGCCCATAAGGGGCCCAAAATCACACCACAGGAAGCACCTGAAATGAGAAGGAAAACCAGACCCTGAAGAAACAAAAACAATAGAACCCAGCAGGAGCACAACTTCAAACCACAAAAATCCCCTGTAACAAGCCAGGAGACCAACAAAGACAACAAGGATAATAGAATATTCAAAAGAAACAACCTAGACAAGCGAAGGTCACACCCTTCCACAAAGGACAACCAACTCCAAAAGCAGATGGTCCAAAACCGAACAGAACCATTCTCCAGAGCAACAAGCAACATCTTAAATAAACTAAAGGAGTGAAACGCATCCTCCAACAAAAACGACCGAGCCACATCACAGATAATGGCCCACCAAACAACAACAACACACCTTAAAGCCTGCGCAATCAAGGCCAAAAAGCCCATACAAAAGAACCCCACGCCAAAAGGATCAAGCGACATAGTGGGGACAAGCAAAAAGCAGTCGGCCAAAGCAAAATGCTGCCAGGAGCAGCAAGATAAGCAACAGAGAGAAAGGGGAAAAAACCCCAAAACAGGCGGTGGCACAGGAAAACCACCCAGCTCCAAAGAGTCCTCCAGGGACCCCAGATCGGAGACAGCAAGAAGGAACGCCTCCAACACAAGGGCATCATCGTCATCATTTGCGTCTCCCTCCTCCTCAGCTGCTTCCACAACAATGCCCATCCCAGAGTTCAAACACACACCCCCGCTCGCTCTTAGGTGAGGAATATATTTTTGGGCATGTTTGAGCCCATTTTATGGTGAAATTGCATGGACATTAGTTCGGATTTTATAGCAGCAGATTGGACAAACTGAAAATCAGATTTATTGAATGTTTGGATGGTCATTTTGTTGTTTCTCATTGCTGGTTACATTCATAATTGAAGATAGATATATTTGCTATATTAATTGAAGCATTTCGGAGAAATATATGTTGTTGTTCATACTTGTTTGCAATCAGAAATTAGGGTTTGAGCAGAAATTTGAAGTGCAGAAAATTAGGGCAGAAAATTGAGTTTCAAAAATCAGATTTTTGGTCAATATCCTATGTGGGATATTTCAATAAAGTTGTGCAAGATATTCCCTATAGCCATACGCTCTTTCATTCAAAATAGAGCAGGAATTGCAAAAGAACTAAGTGAAAAAGTGCCTTATGATGCTATAATCATGTTCTTCCTTTCTTTATGACATTTAGTGGATTTAAACACTCCTCTCAATATATATCTTGTAATAAGCACCCAAAAAAAAAATTGTACTACACCCAATAATCTAAAATGCAGCAACATGAAGTGATCTAATCAACTAAGCACACAAGGTGGTAGAGCCAACTAGATCTACACTTCTTTGGTGGAGTGTGTTTGATGCAAGAACTGAAAGGAAACACTTCTACACTTATTCAACAAAGTGTGCAATTACAATAAGAACAGTCACTTCTCATTTATTCAACGGAGTGTAATTACACAAGCACAGACACTTCTCTCTTATTCAATGGAGTGCAATTACACAAACACAGTCACTTCTCGCTTATTCAACAAAGTGCAATTTCACAAGCACAGATAGGCACACAAGGCGGCAAGCCATCTTTATCTACGCTTATTCAACAAAGTGTGCAATTACATTAAAATGCATATATGAAACAACTAGCAGTACGTCCATCGAAGATATTACAAGATAATCTTAAAATGCATTACAAATCAACATATCATAAGTAAACTGGTGAAATAGAACTGATATTAAAGTCTGATAAAAAATACATACTATTGCAAATATAATGAATGAGCTCAAATTCACTAACTATTCATGAAAAACATGCTACTCACCAACTGTAGCTTGAAAACAAGTCTGAAATACTAGTAGTAACACTGATGAAGGCTGCCCAAATCACAGCATACACATCTTATGACTGATACGAAACTGCTGTGATTGGAAATCCACTATAAATCATGTCTGAACAGCACTCTAAAGACTCGGAAATCTCATAAACATGCCCAACACACACCCAACTCAGTATGAACAATTATGCTCCTAAATATCAAGAATAAATGGAACCCCAACACACCAAAATAACTTGTTAATGAACTGAAATGAACAGCAGATTGATTGCAAGTCTGATTAAAGATTTAATGTTGCTGGTATAGCAGGTACAACAGGTTATAATCATTAAGAATTACCATAAAACTTCAAAAGTCCACCTTCCAAATGCTCCACATGATCTTCCTTGATCTAGGCGCGAACAAAGGATGAGTTTTGAGCATGCTAAAAAGGGCGTTCATACCCAGCTTCTCACGCTCCTATCCCACATGGTATGGCCTGCTCATAGGTGGTGCATCCCCTCAAAACCTTCAATGATTCTATCATTCACATTGAGAACTATACGGCCTACAATTTCACCATGGCACGGCTGCAATGTAGGGTTAAAGCTTATGAATACATACTAAAATACAATGCCCAACATTCGAGGAAGGTACGGCCAACACAAGAAGTGGTATGGCCTATGCCAAAAGCTCCATCAAGCTCTTCAAAAAATCTCTGAAATCTCAAGAAAACATCAGCAAACCCTTAAGCCAATCGAAACACATCAAAAATATTCATTTTCAAAAATTTTGGAAATACTTCTCTTGCAAGTGCAATTGTGGCTCTTGTATGAAGCCATCAAGACCAACTAGTATTTTCAAGAGGGTTTTTCATCCTCAAGAAAATCAAAGATGGACACAAATTCTCCCAGATGCAAAGCAAATATCATAACATGTCTAACCTCAACAATGAGCTCGCAACCTTCTTTTATAACATTTTGGGAGAAATAAAATAATCATTTCCTTTTTCCTCCAAAATCCCTTTTTTTCAAATTAAATAATAATATTTTATGAGAGCAAAAGTCCCTCATGTGCCTAGGCATCCCATTTGAAGACACAATTTAAAACACTTTTTACTTAAATAATTATACCTTAGTTGCCTTTCTAATTTATCCTTAGACAACTTAAGTTATAATTATTTAATAGCTTAATTATTCACACAAGTTGCAAAAAGCATCAAAATGAGATAAGTATAAAATGTTGACCATAACATAAAGTCTCAAAAGGCTTAGGATGATGAATTGAAGCAACTTGGCATCTATCTAAAAATAGCATGCTTCTCCAAGAAGTTTGGAGAGCTCCCCAAAGGATGGGATTGCATTCTAAAAGCATCATGAGGCTAACCAAGGTCACTTGAACTCACTCACATGAACAAAACCATTGCTTGATCAATCTTGTGCTCTCCAAGAAAGTTGGAGTTCTCCCTTGCCCACCAATTAGCCTATGGGAAAATTCGGAAAATAGATTAATTGTTCACAAACTAATTATACTTGAGATGGGGACATTTCATATCTACACTATAGATCTGGTAGTCAAAAAAAAATTATCAACATTTAAGACATCAAATTCAATAATTAATGTTAGGACTATGAATTTAACAATGAGTATATCATACCTTCTTGCACAAAAGAGGCCTTACATAAAGAGGATATATTTTTCCTCTACATCATAGTACTCATTTCTATATAGGTTATTTCCTTAGTGAAAATATATAAATTTCATTTCCAAAAGTTATCACCTTGATATCCATAACAAAGTTTGTACAAAGTTTTTAGTTCTTAGAGTCTTACTTCCTTTATATCATCCAAGCTTCTTCCTTCATATTCTCCCAAGCCACGTGCATCCAAGAAGCTGTATTCTGGGATAATACGACTACAAGAAAAACTTGGCAAGATGAGACACCAATACAAGAAACAAACGCCATTTTCACATGGCCAAATGTATGCTTCTAAAAAATAAGAAAAAATGTTAAGTACAACAAGAAATTCTACAATAGACTTATTTTCTCTCAAGAATGAAGAATAACTATGAAATAATTCCTTCTATTAGAGATTTTACTCAACAAAAAATACCATTATAAGTTGAAGTTACAATTATTCACGAATTGAAATGAGTCGGCATTTCCTTCTAGTTATTTAGGTTTCAGATGTTGTCTCTGACAAACCACTTAATGGCAAGTTTCAGTTTAAGACATTGTCACAAGCATGCTTCGAATATAATTTTGCAAAATGCACTATGCAAATAGAAAATCATGAAACATTAGGTTTTTATGATAAAATTTTCAAATAATATAATGACTTGGATCATAATACAGCCGATTCAACATTTATAAGGGCACAATACATTCAGCATGAGCCTTAATGTTATTCAAACCCACTATTATACTACTATTATGTCATCCCCTTGTCACTGTCAACATGTTTGGGACCCACAAAACCCATTTCTATACTTCTCAATGGGAAAGGGTGATTTCTAGAGAAGTATGTAGTAGTGAGGATTGGTTTCATTCATTTGTCCCTAGTATTTTTATGAGGTTTTGATCATATCCTATATTTTAGGGGCATTTGCTATATTTTAGAAGATTGGTTGGATAGGACAACCTCACTATTAGTCTCCTAATGGGGGGTTTACCCTAAGGGGACCCTTTTACTATTGACATTACTCGTGCCCTTAGATATTTTTTTGTGTATAATTTTGTTTTAAGTGCCCTAGGCAAAACTTGTTCCTATTTCTTAGGGGCTTTTGTAGGGCTAATAGAGTCAAGACCATGTCATGCAACCTATAATTGGATTCAAGTGAAAGTCAGCTATTCGTAATGCTTTATCTCTAGTCTTTCTAGTGAGTAGTTCTCAAGTGATGATTGATTACTAATAAGAGGTCAAGGTTGATTGGCTACTTGGATAATTCAATTTTATTGAACTAGTATCATGTTATGTGATACTTGATTATTTAAATTAAAATTTACATATTTTGAGTAATATTAGTGTTATATCAAACAAAAGATATTATTTATTAATTTCTACTGACACTTCAGCTAGGTGCCTAGGATTTGAAGCATGTCAATGAATAAATAGAGGCCAGCCAACATTGAGAGATTTACTCTATGCTCATTTCACATATTTTAAGACCTAAAGTGGGCAGCTATAGCAAGCAAAGCTCATATGTCAATTCTATGTCATGTCCCCTTCCTAGACATAGTTCAACAAAAGATTTGTATCCTATCTTTAATTTTTCTGTAGGCGGGCGGGATGTTACAAAAAGAAAAATTTATTTAATAATTTAATTTAAATCATCCAAAAGAGTAACTTTATGTTATATTTTAAAAAGGGACAACTTATATTTAAATTATTAAATGATAGTGTATAAAGTATTTTAAAAGGTCACTTCTATTATTTTTGGAAGGAAAATGTTAAAAAAAGAAAAATAATATTAAAATCCCTCAAAAAGATATAAAAGAGGGGCTTCAGGCATGACGAAAGCATCCATTTTAAAAACAAATTTCTTCTTCTAAAATTAAACAATGTTCATCTTCTCTCTCGAGAACAAAAAAACCCTCGAGTTCAAATTGAGGAGGAAAAGCCTCTAATCCTTTTATAGCACTTTCATATAGAGATCACATTGAGCTTGTTGGCATTTCAATTCGCACCTCTAGAATGCGGATTAGAAACGAACAGCTATGCACAGATTAACTGCTCTTCGAATTAGGAGGGGAAGCTCCCTCTTTGCTAATGTTGCCTAAAAGAAAGTAAACTAAACTAATTTGCCAATCTTTTTGTTCAGCTAAGAGCACAAGGTTATAAAACTCAAGCGCCGTAGCTGAGATTTTCTCTTTTAGAAGTTCAACTACGACTAAGCCTACTCTAATGACGTTTCTAACTACTCAAGTAAACGCAGAGCATGAGAGTTAGAAATGAACAAGGAATGATTCTTTGACATAAATACTTAAATAAAATTTCTTCCAATGCACATCTACTTAGTTTCAATGCAAGTTGAAATAGAGATCATATAAGCATAATACATAGAACAGAAATCTAAGACATTATATCAGGGCAAAGTAGGCACAAGACTTTATTTCTCAAATCTCAAGTAACAAAGATTACACTTCTGGGACAACAGGATTTTAGCAAAATAGGCTTACAGTTTAGCCATCAAACCAGAATACGTTGACACAAGACACATGCACTGAACAATAACTTGCAGCTAAAGAGGCATACAAGCTTGCTCTTACACTAAGTGAACATGAAACTGAACAATAATAACTTGCAAGCAAAATAGGCTCAGCAATTTTCTATTACAATAATCGTTAAAAAAAAATGGGCAAGGCTTCCCTTATTTATACACAAGCAGAGGAGTAGGGAACCCTAAAATCTCCTTGCTTTTACAACTAAGACTTGCTAACATGCAAGCTTTATTTCTAAAACTAAAACAAGATAAGCATCTAACAACCTATGAAAGCATAAAAATAGGGGAAGTGCCAACTATTACAACTTGTTTTCTTTCTCCTTCAAAGAATGGATAAGCCTGAGATAGGAATAGAAAGAAAGCGTGTGATAAGAATGGAAAGAAAGCTTGGAGAAAGCTTCAAGTTCACTTTGCTTTAAATCTCAACCACATCCGCTAAAAAGCTGGAAACTGTATCTCTATCAGGAGCATCAATACTATTTATAGCAAAATTCTGCTTTTACAGGATCTATCTCTTCACCTTTTGCAATTGAACTTAGAGAATCTTTGGCCTCTTCAGCTACTTTATGAGTTCTATTTTTGAAAAACATCGCTGCCCCAAAAGATGACTCACTAATTGATAACTTGGCGGCTCTACAACTTTATGTTTCTGACAATATGTGTTGCTAAAAAGAAGTTCTGGTCTCCGCAAGTTGCTCAAATGTTTCTGGTTCAAGAAGCTGCATTGAAGTCTTCCTCGGAGAATGCTCCACATTCCTCCACTGTTGCAGTTTTGGTCTAGCGGTTTGGTATTCAATGCAAGTGCGTTGTGTACGTTGCACTCCTATCTTTTTAGGTCACCTGTGTTGTCAAGGAGATTCCTGTGAATTGCAGTAGGTTGGTAGTGTGCTAGTTGTCTGGACTGGTCTAGGAAATGCTCCGCATTGATGTCTCTTCTCTTGCGGCTTGGTGAATGTGTTCACAACACCTGTGCAATGTTTCAGTTCCAATCTCATATGCTTAAGTGGTCCGCAATTTTTTCTACAAATGTTACATCATCCGGTTATGTATTATGTGTTTCCTGAATAGAGTTTTTTGTACTTTTTTGGTTTGTGGTGGTTGTTGATGGAATGACAATATGAAGGAAGTCTATGGAAGTGATGTTGGATGTTCAAGGAACATCCCTATGTGATCTGCATGTTGCTAATTGGCTACTTTGGTGCCGCATTGTGTCTTGAGTTGGACTTTTGGGTCATTTGTGGATATCCGGCCGATAGGGCCTATTCCTTTACTAGGGTCGTGTGCTTGGGAAACTACGCTAGCAATGGAAGATATGTCATGATAGATTTGGGTCCTGACCTATCCTGTTTAGGATCACATCAAGTAAAATCAATTGAAAGAGTGTTTATTGGCCGACTGGTTATGTGTTTCAATGTCTCATCCACACGTTTCCTTGATGCCGACTTAGGTTGATGTGCACCTACATGTAAATCATTTTGGATCACATTGAAAGAAGTGTTAAGATTTTTTTGGTCCTCTCTATCCTCGGGATAGGACTACAACATGCTTTGGTGGCCGACCAGTTGAATTTATTGTTTATTCTCTTCCTGGACAACCGAATTGAAGAATCAAAGTGTTGCGGTAGCTATAAATGAAAGATCATTTCAGATGCAACAAGAAGGAAGTAGTGTACAAGTGCAAAAAGTGTGTGAGCGAGTCGTATTGAATATCCAGCAAAGATAGTGCTAAAGATTGAGAAAGGAAAGATAAATTGTGCTTGAATGCCTCAGTCAACATAGTGTTGTGTTGGCAATCTTTGTAATTCTCTTATATATCTTTTGTATCCTGCTCTAAGATAGTGAATCTCATCAAGTCCTCTATATCTTGCTCCTAGAGTTGGTTGATACTTTAGTGCTGCAAGTCCTTTATGTATCTTGCTCTAAGGTAGTGAGCCTTCTTGCAAGTTTTCTGGCAGTGAGCCTTATATTATGAGTTAACTCTCACCATGGTTTTTCCCTCATTGGGTTTCCCATGTCTCTTTGTGCATGTGTGTGTTCTCTATCTCTCTCCTTGCTGCTGATCTGATTACTACTATATCTTTAATTGGTAAAGTTTGTTGAAGGTGTTAAAGATTCAAATTGCTATATTCTTCTCTGTTACTGCTCTGCTTAAAGTTTCATCTTTATTTGCTAAAGGAATTTGAGTTGTACCGAAAGTTTCAAGTTCTAGAAGGGGTTAAGTTTTGTGTAGACTGATTCACCTCCCCCCCCCCTCTCAATCTCCGGAAGTGTTCAACACTTTCCGAGTACAGTTTTGACATTTCAGGTGCATTCCACACTTCTTGGAGGAATATACTATTTTTGAAAAATATAAATTTTCAATAAGTTGGATCTTCGATGAGCTTCAGAGTATGTTTCCATAGTCAAAATTCACTTTTAGGCTATTTTAATATTTTCCATAGACTTTGTTGAATGTGCAGAAAGTAATTAAAATATTAAATAAAATATTTAAGTCTAAGTTACCGGTTCATGTTGGGGTTCAGATTCAGGTTCGAGGGTTCATTTCGCGGATTCGATAAAAAAAAAATTAGGGTTGGGTTTGTTTTAGGTTCATCCATACAAAAACATATAAAAATATAAAATATATACATATTTACAATAGTAATTAGGTTCAAAATACCACACATAGCATCATATATTGTATAATAAACAAAACCACCATAAAAATAAAAAACATTAGAAAGTTAATTAGTCAAACTCAAATGTCATGATATATATTATTTATTAAAATTAACTACATTGCTGCATTTCTCCTTGTAGGTAAGCATCAAGGAAGATTGTCCAATTGGATGACAATATTATAGATGAAGACTTGTAGGCAAACTTGGAAACTTGGACTTGGAGAGTACATGGCAAATCAAATGAATTCAATGGGAATTTGGGGGCAATGCCCCAAATGGGGTCGAGGGGAAATGCCCCTCACAGGGGTCTAGGGGCAAGACCCCCAATGGGGTCAAGGGGCAGCGAGCAGCGCCCCTTGTGGGGGTCTGGGGGCAACACCCCAGTGGGGTCAAGGGGCAGCGCCCCTCGTGGTGATCTGGGGGCAACGCCCCCAACAAGGTCAAGGGGCAATGCCCCTCGCGAGGTCCGGGGGCAACATCCCTGACACGCTCCCTGTCGCAATACAGGGCGGGGTTCACAAGTAGAGCCCCCGCCACCAAGCCCAAATTAAGACCTCCAGAACCACACAAACCTTCATTGCATACATCATTTTGCATTCACAATAAGACCCAAATTAAGACCTTCAAAGGCACACAAACCTTCATGGCGGACATAATTTTAGGGTTGGGAGCTTTATCTAATATTTTTATGTCAAAAAAAAGTATAAAAAAATTAAAAAGTTAGAAAAATTTTGAAATACACCCCGGGTCCGCCCGAGTTCAACAAGGCCAGACCCACAAGCTTTGGGCCAGACCCTGTCTAGACCCGGGCCAAACCAGACCGAGACCCAGGCCTAGGTACCTACGGACCAGTAACAGTTCACTAGGTTTGTGCCAGCACAACAAAGGTGTTAAGGGAATAAATGCTCTTTGGACTACTTATAACCATTTGTTGATCATAAAAATGTATAGCTTCCTTGCTCAGTCTGCTATAGGTGGTGCCAACAAGCATATTCGGACCAATTAGTCTAGCAGACTAGCTATCTGGGGTGTTGCTACAGTACAGGAAGACCTTGTAAGAGGAGTTGTTGCTAGCATGCTGTGATATAGAGCTTAAATTTATTTGTATGCCAAGGAGTGAAGAAAGATTTTGGAACTTCATCAAGTATCATTTGCTTCAGGTGTAATTATGGGATAGTAGATCTCCTTGTATATTGGCTATTTTCAATTTAAATGATTATGTTGAATGCGTATCATTAATTTCTCAGATATACTGTGATTTCAATTTCCATATTTATTTCAGCCTCTCGCAATAAAAAATGAATATTATGTAAACTGGTTTGGCTGTTCACTTATTTCATCCCAAAAAACTTGTTGAAATTCACATTGGATTTGAAGCAAAACTGGAAAACTCATTGAAATCTTAGAAGGGACACTACACAAGTCATCCATTGAATTAATGATTTAAATAATGGAGAGAGATAAGGTAACTAAGGAGGATTTGAAAGATAAGGTGGCATATCTCATTGACTACATTGAAAATTTAGTTGATCCTATTGATCCCTCCATTGTAGCTTCATATTCACAATTCATTCAGAAACCAAAAAAGAAAATACCTGCTATTGGATATTTAAGAGATATTGTGGGAGCTACCCGTGCATGGAATGCAGAATTGTTGTCACTAGGACATAGGGTGATGGAGGAAGTGGCATCTGTTTATGATAAATTTGCTAAGGAGGAAGATGCTATCAAAATGAGGGAGAAGAGTGTTGATGAGGAAATAGCAGCTATTGAAACTAATTATCCTCTTATTGCTAAGTTGGTGAAGATGGAATTCCAAACTCTATTGAATAAAGGGATGTTGCATAGTTGGAAAACTTGGACTCAGCAAAAACCTGACAAGCCCAAAAATTTCAACTCGACGAAACTCGGCAAAAAAATCGGCGACTTAAAAAATTGCTTAAATTACTTTAGAAACACTTTTTGTTTTGCAAAATTCATTGACAAGATGTATCCAATGAGTCCATAAATGAGTAGAAAAGTGTTTTCTATTAAATTTGATTCATTTGAATACAAATTGAGTACAAAATCGCATCATCATGTGAAATCCTGATACAATAGTTGTCTGGCAACTATTATGAATTTATGATGATTGTCTTTGAAAATCATCATCATAATTCATAAATTGCATATTACAACATTTGACAGCTTCCTCTATCCTAGTCTACTGCAAACTTGGGGAGAGGTTATAATCTTTGCACAACGTTGTAGTCTAGTGAAAACTTGGGGAGAATTAATGATATTATGATAGTGATAAAGACAATTGTCTAAGTTGTCTATTCCAATCTCCACTCCCAAATCCCCTCATTGTAATCAGATTTCTTATATGAAAAAAGATCCCAATAACTAGTGGGGGTCTAGGATTGTAGATCTCAATGGGGTCGAGGGGTGGTGCCCCTTGTGGGGGTTTGGGGGCAACACCCCAATAGGGTTGAGGGCAGCGCCCCTTGGGGAGGTCTAGGGACGACGCCCCCAGTGGGGTCAAGGGGAAGTGTTCCTTGGGAATGATCTGGGGGCAACGCCCCCAGTGGAGCCAAGGGGTAACACCCCTCACGAGGTGTGGGGTCAACACCCCTAGCACATTCCTATTACAATACAAGGCGGGGTTGAGGGGCAGCATCCCGGCCACCAAGCCCAAATTAAAACCTTTGAAACCACATAAAACTTTTTGTCGTGCACCATTTCACAATTTTATCACTTTAAGGGAGAAATTAGGTATTTGGCACACTTTTATGAAGAATATTTTCTCTCCAAGTGCTATGTGAGGAAGTGTGAGGGGCGTTCATGCATTTATAGGGCAAAATCATGATTTTTTTTACTATTTTTTGGATTTTTTTGTGATTTTTTCGTGTTTCACATTTTTGATGTATCTAGCAAGCTTTTTGGTCAAACTCGTAGATTTTTTGGCAAGTACTTGCCAAAAGATCGGCGAGTCCAAGTGGTGAGTAAACCTTGGGAAAACTCACCGACCGTTTGGCTAGGCAGGTACTCGGCGACTTGTCGAGTTTTCGACAAGTCTACCATCTACAATGTTGGATGGAAAAGAATTATACAACCATCGGAAATGGACAGAGGCTTACAAGTTAAGAAGGGAAATTTTGAATGATTGCAAGACAAGATTTAAATCAGCATATGATATTGTGCAGGATGCCTTGAAAGACATGCACTCTTTTGCAGGTGAAATTAGATGTAGTTGTATAATGATCAAAATGAATTTAATTCTGCACAAACTCTGAATGATCAGTTTGACAATGTGATTAAGGGAGAGTCTCCTAAAGGGGGCAATTTCGATTCTTCCTGTATTAAGAACCTTGTGAGAATATGGATTGCATGCAATACATTTGAAAAAATGTTGGTTGGATATAAGCAGGTACACAAAAAATTGCTAGACATTTTCATTGAGGCCAATGTTCGTTTTGTACATTTAGATGATCCAGATTCTAATGCTATATAAATTGTAGTGGATAAATTCATTGTATACTACTTCCAAAATCAATGAGGCTTTCACACACTCAAAAATTTCCAAGGCTGTAGTTTAAGGTTGGCAAATACCACCTAGGGGACTAACTAAGACATTCTCCTTAACAACCAAATCCCTTTTTCTATCTCATGCAACTTTGAAAATCTATAACAAAAGTCAATGGACCCTTGATCTATTGGTGAAGTTAAATTGTTCAGAATGAACCCACTAGGGATCAAGTCTTTCCAACTGCAAGGCCCCAACATCATAACGGATGAGGCTAGAGTCAAGCCCAGGTGACTTTGGTGGAATGGATACCCCTCAATCCTTTCCTCTCAACTGAAGAGGTTTCATCCTATCTGGGTTGATATAAAAACCCTCCAACAAAAAACAAGAAAAAAGCTATAACAAAAGATTTGGGATATTTCTAGACAAGCACTAGTGCCCAAACCTCACAAGTGACCTGCATGAGAGCCCATATTGGACGTGAGTGTCCAAACAGATCACAAAGTCACCAAATCTTCCAAGCTTGTTCCTCCCATATGCTAAAGTGAGTTCATCCAGTTAAATCTGATTTTCAGGCACTTCCAAGGTGGCACATTCTTAGCCTTATTGTCTTTCCTTTACTAGTTCATGTCCCAACTTATACATTAGTTTAATTTAATTGATAAATCTGGATATATTGATGTTCTACGTTAAAATATGTGAACACATTTCAGATTTGAGTTAAATTAGATTAATGTACTAAAAGAAATAAAGTACTTTAATTGTTTTTTATTTAAACAAACAAATAACACCTAGGTCTCCAAAATGGTTATTTCACTTTGTTGGAATATCTTCATCTTGTAAGCAATCTTAACACCATAAATGAACGTATCATAGCCAAAGCAGCTACACTTCCAATCTTGGAAGCAAATAAACCTTTTGGTGAAGCCAATATTCATGCTATTTTGGGTAAGTCCAGAGATGCGATGGAGACCATAATATCAATGGTCTTGAAAGTGACTAGCATTGACATGTAGGCGAAAAAAGCCTCCTCTGCAGGGTACTTGAATTTGAGAACTATCTTCTTTGATCTTCTTCATATGGGTACACATATACTTTAAAATATCATTTGGAGATGCCTTACTGTAGCCTTCCCATTAGCTCAGATTTACATCAATAAAGGATGATAGACTCAACTTCTTTGGAAAACCATTGCTGGAGCTTCTCCCACGAGGCTAGGAAGTGCTCTAATGTCACTGTTATGAACCCAATTCTAGTTGGTTGCAACACTAAAAACCTTAAGTACACACCCGAGGTCTGAAAACTGACAAAGATTGTGGTTCTAACAATTTGACAATTTTTCTGCCATAAACGACAGGTTTGAAACATCAAATCTAACTAATATTTCTTTAAATGTACAGTTGAAAACTAAAAAAGATACTATGAAACTGAATTCTGAAAACTGTAAAATAAACTCTGAAACTAATGAAACACTGATACCTTTGTTAACCAAAAGAAAACAAAACATTAATATTACTAAAATAACAAGAAATTAACTTTTCTAAGAGGGTATGGTTGTCGACTCAGGCTGAGTTCACAACAGTATGGACATAGCCCTGGCCAAGCACACTCTTCAAACTTGTGCACAAGATTTTCTTTCCTCAGAAAACATGTCCTATAGCACTTACAACCAACCCATAACTAATTACCCACAGTGGCTCTTTTCTGGTTTACAGGTGGTGTCATTGGTTTTCTTACAAAAAGTACATCTAATGAACCAAAGCTCAAAGAGACCCACAAGGCTAAGCTACACCACCCACAAAGAAACAATTTTATAAATAAGACATTCTAGTGGACAGATACTAATGGTCCCATTGGACCTGCATCTCAAAAATAGATTAGTTATGTTGTACCCAAAATTAAAAATTTTGCTTCATTAAGGCATTTTGGTAAAAATGATCAAAATCTTGTAAAATGGTCGTCAAAAGTCAAAAAGGGTCAAAATTTCTAAAACTAGCAATTTTTTTTTTTTTTAAATTTCTGAAAAATAAATGGATCATAGGGTTTTTCAGGGTTTATTGTCAAAAGGATGCTCACAAAATTTTGGAAAATTTTGAAATTTGCATGTCGGCCCCTATTTTTTAGGGAAAATGGCTAAAAATAGAATCTTTGCAGAAATGGCTCAAACTAATTTTGATTGGTTGAAAATACGTCATGATCACGCTAGTCCAATTAGAATCGTCAAAATGTCAATTTTTCTCTTGTGGGTCTATTTCGTTTTTTCAGAAGAAAAATCAAGACCTCTGAGGTCATCAATGGAGGATGGCCAACTGCCACATGCCAAAATCTAAGTCTCAAACGCCGCACAGATCGATCCACGGTGAAAGATGCTCGAAAAACAATGAACAGAGGAGGGGAATCTAAAAATAGCCAAATTTGTGAAAATTATTCGAACATTGGAGACCTTGGGCACCCCTGTGGCCAAGGAAGGCGCCTAGGCTTCAATGCCTTAGAATATTTTCAGTTTTCATTTATCATGCACGTGAAACAATGAGAGCATTCACAGTCAACAAGGTGGTCATGCAGTCAGCAAAGGTGGTGAACGCGAGGTGAAGAAAGTTGAAAAAAACTCAAAATAAAAACTAAGTCTAGTGAAGAAAACCGCCCCAGTCAGCCAAGCGCACCTAGGATTTCAAGCAATCAAAAGTAGTTGTTAGGATTTGAAAAACTGGTCATTCTTCTCAGATTTCTTCAGGCTTTTCAACAAATCCATCAACCAGTTCACAAGATCTATTGAATGGCCGGAATTGTAGATCAAATAGTGGTGTTCCATCAAAAGGACAAATTGAAAATCATCAAAATCATCAAAATGTTTCTAACTCTAGTGAAGATGGGCACCCCAATCAGCCAGGGGCACCTAGGGTTTCTGTCATGTCCCCCAAAATTGTAACACTAAGCTAAAGCATCTAAAGACAAATAAATAAATAAAATACAAATAAATGTCAAAACCCAAACATGAGTAATTACGATTTAAATATAATTATAATTTTCATCGATAATATTATAATTATATTATAAATATAATATACAAATTATAAATGTAATAAATTATAATAATACAAATCATAATTTAAAAATAAATGAATAGAATAATTAGAAATATAAATATATATCTTAATAATTTATGTATTATTATAATCATTAAAACATTTATCAAACTCATATAGAAATAACAATAATAAAATATATTACACTCACACTTAAAAAAAATATAAATACCTATAAAAATAAAATATATTAAACCAGATATATTTAAATAAAATATATGCTAAACAGCAAATAACAAAGAATCCTAATTGCACCGATTCCTATAGGGGCATATTAAAGAGCTGTGTCACTCAAACAAATATAAGGTAATCGCTTTTTCCAAGAGGCAGCGATCCCCTCTATTGACTTATTAATTATTATTAGAGGCTGATTTGGGTGAGAGAATCGGGTTATCATTAAATTCATGACCCTCCATAAGAGATGTGTCTATCTGAAGATGAAGGAGAGATATAAAAGAAGAACAAAAGGATTAGACTAACACACGGGTGGAAAAAATGAGAAAATGAGAACCATAGTGGAGAGGCATCGAATGGAAGGAAGGAGGAATAAGGTGAAGCATCTAGGAATATATTCTGAACATAGAATCTGCAGAATCAAACAGCAGTAAGGAGAGGAGAATTATAGGATAGGTAAGTGGTAAGTATTTTCTGTAACTTCAATGATTAGTTGGTAAATATATTAAGGATCTAAATAGGGACCTTAGTAAGTATTTCATGTAATCAAATAATTAGTTAATAAATACATTAAAGATTTAGTTAAGAACATTTAGCAAGTGTCTTATGAATTAAAATAATATTTTTTTTAATGCAAATGAAATCAGATATGGATTAAGGTAACAGTTTATACATACAAGTAACTATTCTAGTGGTGCTTGACATATATATTTAATATATGTATATGATAAATATAAATGTATCAAATATAATATGTTTCCTGTTGATAAATATATTTAGACATATATATCGATATAGAGAGAGAGAGACTCATAAATACCTCATAGGTGGTGGACACATGCAATTATATATTTAATATATGATGCAATAAGGGGGTGTTAGGTCACTCAAAATGCCAAATGACTGATCAACAAACAACCTTCAAAAGAAAGACTCACTATCTCTTCATTTATCAACATTACTTAAGCCTGCCCTTGTAGCCATCATGACCCGGTTTAAGGCTTTTTCACCTTAACTTTCCAAAGGACTTGCCAATTAAACAATTGATTTAGATTCACTTTAAGGGCTCACACAACATACCCAAAGATCAACAATGACTTCTTTACACCAACATTGAGAAACCACAGTCTGCCCCTGCAAAAGGCTACTTAATTAGCCCAATTTAACAAAGGAACTACTTCTCAAACATCTGCCCTTCACAAAAACACAACAAACAGTCAACAAGCATGTGACAAAACTTCAAATTCCATTATTTGTTTCCAGATTTAAGGCTTCTTTAGTATTGTTCCAACAAACCCTCACTTTCAAGCAAAAACACAAGGGTTTACTAAAAAACATAACTATCAACCTTTTCCAACCAAACCAGTGCTTCAAACACCCCACATATCGCCTGCACATACTCAATAAACCTTTACTTGGACAAATCCCTCAACATTTCATCATAACCAACACCTTACAACTCAATTTTCACATAAAAACCACTTTGCCCAGCCCTGGGGCATCACTTCCAATCACACAAACGGTCTACACAACATTCCAAAACATGACAACATCAATCCCTATCAAATTACATCCCATTCCTCTGAGAAACATGTCATCATAGTAGGAGGAATGGCCAATCGATTAAATGAACTTCAAACTCAGACCTGTTGATGTGGTTTTTGTGACCATACCAAACAGCAGAACAAAATAGTTTTGGGGGCTACTCCGTTCTCTCTTGATCAAAGTATTCCATGCGCTAAGATTGCGAGAAAGTTCGCATGTTCAACTCCAAGGTTCCTTAAGTGCGAATAGACCCAGTTTGGTTGATGTGTATTGCTGTGTTCATACGAGGGGACTTACATAATTGTTCGGATTTCTTGCAGTTAGCAGCTAATATATATGATTTTGAAGGGGAATTCTCGCGTGTATGATTTGGCAATGTGTATCTTTTCCTAAAACTAATCAGAAAGTGCGGAAAGTAAAGGGGGAAAGGGGGCCTAAGAAATTTATACTCTATTCTAAATGCAGGGTATGTGGGGCTTCGTTTCAATAAACTTCAACCGGATTTCACCTAGCCTCCGTCGGACAGCCTCAGCAAAATCGGTGCAATCTTCAAAGGGGATAGCAAAAGGTATTCAAGTTATAGTTTAACATACATACACCATCAGAACAACGCATATAAGTATGTAAACCACAACCGAAGTTAAACACAAGATAATGTCCAGTTGACCACGCAAGGCGACTTTCATCAACAAGCCGCTAGTGGTATGGAATAAAACGAAGCTATCTCAATAAAACACCACACACCGAAGTAAGCTATTTGCATGAATTAAGCTACTTGGATACGAAAGGAAGAAGAAACCTTGCTAGCATTTCATGACAAGACGAATTCCATCATCAATGAAAAGATCTATTATCATAAAATGTGTTACACAACAATCTCTTCAAAAGTTTTCAAAGGGAAAACTTTCTCTCTTCTCCAAATTATGCAAAATGCTCTACAATGCTACACTATCTAGCTCTAATGCTCTCTCAATGTCTACTACTCCAATGTCTATTAATTCTGATCTGATCTAATTGAGATACAAATGAGGGGACTCCCCCTTTTATAGCTAGCCAAGTCCCAAAGGACGGCTAGGGTTACAATCAATAGAGTGGCCAGAATCGTGCCACCTCAGCCCTAACCCTAAAAACTGCCAGAATAGGGAGTGGTACATTAAATGAATCAAAGATTCCCACTCACTCCCAAAAATAGAAAAAGGTAATAAATGCTCCATATTCAGTCTTCTAGAAGATCCTCGTCCAGTAGTGTGTTCCCATTTGCCTTCTCTCTGACTGCCAACTCAATAAATCTGCTAAGTACGGCCTCAACCTCCTGAGCTGAAATCGGTGGAACACAATCTAACTGAAACTCTAACACCGTGACTGAATGTTCGTGCCTCGTACAAGATTTTCTCCAAGCAGCTAAGGAGTCCTGCGTGTTACGGATCAAAGTGGAGAATCGCGTATTCTCAAAGTCATCCTGTACAAAGGTCCTAATGTCTGCGAAGAAAGGCACCAGCAAACCCCTCAAATTATCAAAACTTATTTCATCTGGATTCAGCCGCCTAGCAAATATGCCTCAAAGGTGTTCTGAACTCCATCTATAATGTTGGCCATAGCCGTGAGCATGAATCTTTTAACGTCGCGCATCAAAGCCATACTGTGATAGGCCCCGAAGAATACCGCAGAAATCATATCGGTCATTCGCCTGAATGACACCTCCATCAATCAGCAACTGCAATGGCACATGCCTCAATACCTCAAGGCGTTGGATCACCTTACTCTGATAGATAGAGGCATCGCCCCAAGCATGATCCACCGCATCCATCCGTGTCAAAATAGTAGAAGCCTGTTGAAAGGCAAAGGCAAGGTCCTCCATAAATTTCTCTGTCTCAGTACGAACTCCTGTGACCCATTTATCTGCCTCCTGTGCCATCTTCCCCAACTCTACTAAGCCGCTGATCAACTCTCTAGGAATATCAGCTGGAGGCTCTATCACTGGTACATCCTGCCCTCGAGAACGAGACAACTGCTGAACATATCCAACTAAGGCGTTGTGTTCTCGTTTCAACTTCTTATACTTCCCTTCTTTCTTGAATAATCTATCCTTGAGGGCAAGGAAGGAGTTATCACATTCCTCAACAATCTGAGCACCAGTAGGGCGTCCCAAATCCAGAGTGGTGACCACATAATTCTCAGGAACTGCTTCATTCCGGTCACACTCGACTCGTGGGACAGCTTAGCGTGAGAAGTCACGAGAGCCATCCTCATCAGTGGGAGATCTTCGAAAGCTTTCTTGCCTTCTTCTTGATTGGAGAGCGATCGATTTCAAAAATTCTTCCATCTCAAGCTGGCGGATCAATCTCTTCACTTTCGGGCTTCTTCTCATTCTATCCTTAAGCCAATCGGGCACCTCATATAGTATATCGAAGGGAGCTGCGCTCACGTGCCTGGAAACTTCTCTAACTTTGTTCAACTTCTTCTTCATTACCGAGGCTCATAGATCCTCGAAGTGGTGAGTGTCACGACACTATATCATCATCATCGCCATCGTTCATGGCGCCTCTCTAGCGCTCTTGCTGGCCGAGGGTCGTGTAGTCCCCTCATCATCCTGGCGATCTGTGATCCAGCCCTAGGTATTGGCACTTTCACGGCCCGAATTGACTCCCTAAGGTGGTGAATATCATCGTACTACGATTTGCGATTCCTTGCAATTCTCGATCGTAAACAAAGACACCCCTCTGTATGCTTGAAGCGTGTCTCCAAAGAGATTACTTCTGTGACTCGTGGAGGCTCTGGCTGAACTAATTCTTTCTTTCTAGACTCTGGTCCTCTTGTGATCTGCTTCTTTCTTCCTGTGGTGGGCGTCCTGTGATCTCCCATCAAGTTGTAAGTCAAGGCAATTGACCTACTTTTCAATCTGTTCACTCTCCTGTCAACCCATGCCCTGGTGAATGTCATAACCGGGATGGATAGAGTATCTAAATCAGCAACCTCGGGCTCTGACCAATCCACGGGTGGAAGTGGAGTATCTCGAATAGCTGCATCATCTGGATGCACAACATCCATATCCTCATTAACACGGTCGAGCGGAACTACCTCACACTCCGCATTCCAGTGTCGGTAGCCAGAGAACATTCTCTTCCTTACTTCAATTTCATCAACTGCATCAGCCCAGTAATCTTCTATGGTGGCCTTATGTTTAAACTCTTTCGACAGAACCCAATTGATGTTATGGTGCGGGTCATAATGCTGTCGGCTTGTATGATATGAGAAATGATAAAATTGAAGCTCATTCTCAGCTTCTCTAGCCGCCTGTATCGAAGGACACACCTCATCCGAGTTGCCCATCACAATTGGAAACTCTATCCCTCCTTTCTTCTTCTTTTGGATTTTGTCAAAGGCTAGCAACTGTCTAGATATCTCTAGCATTATTATCTTATCTGTTGGGTACTTAGGCAGCCTATAAGGGTATGAAGAAAATCCTTGCAGCCTAATGTATGAAAACCTCGGAAATTGTATAAACCAGCACCCATACCTTTCAATTAGCTCCTGTGCATTTCTAGAGATTCTGTGGTGTAACCGCTCCTGAAGCAGCCTCGTGATGTACATGGTGAATGAATCGTTGACACGCTTGTAGTGGGTTGTGCCAGCAGGTGCAGCATTATTACCGCGCCTCATGGATTTTGAACTGATGAGAGCCGCATCCAACAGGCTCTTTGTAAGAGATCCCCCTGTACCTCGTCATTCGTGCCAACATATAAATAAGGTAGGAGCTCATGTAAAACGTTTTAGTCCTCCTCAAGCTCAGGAGCTGCTCATGTATACTATCGCTGATCATCTCAGCCCAATTGACATAATCCTTGCCCTCTAGCACCAGGTTGATATAATAAAACATCCAAGGCTCGAAAATGTAGGACTGTGGGCAACCACCAACCCTGCTCAGCAACATGATAAGATCACAGTATTCTTGTTTCAGGTCCTCTGCTATGATCTGCTTCGGCAACTTCGTTCGAGAAGGCTTAGGAGTGCTCATCCAGTGGGTGTTAATTGTGTCCATGCACCTCTCGAATGTGGAAGCATACATCCGCTCCGCTCGCTCCCTGGACTTGTAGATCATGTTTATGTGCACCGGGATCCCGAAAGCCTCACCAATGG
>VDFB02121171.1:0-55590 GCA_007258455.2 Sequoia sempervirens
TTGGATCAAGGCCTTTGATCCTAACACTTTACAGGATGCTATCAATAGGGCTAGGAACATGGAAAGTTTAGCCCCTAAAAACAAATTTCAAGCCTAACCCCTTCCAACACAAAAAAGACAATAAGAAACTTTTTCAAAAAGACTGGCCTAAAAAGCACTACATGCATGACAAAGTTCACAATGAGTTGTGCAAAAAAAGTTATGTTTCAGCTGCAAAGAACCTTGGGAACCTGGCCATAGGTGTTTACGAAAAGGTAAGGAGCACTACATTGAGGTAGTTTCAGATGATGAGGAAGGGAAGGGGGAAGGAGTTCAAGGCAGCAAATATAGTGACTCAAATAGCAAGCACGGGGAAGAGAATGTAAAAACCCCTATTGATTTGAACGATATTTACCCATTTGTTTTCAGTTTGACATATGTTCCATTTTCTCAAACTTAATTCATTCCATGTCATGAACTTTATCACAGTATTGAAAAGAAGT
Source organism: Sequoia sempervirens (assembly GCA_007258455.2). Lineage (NCBI taxonomy): Eukaryota > Viridiplantae > Streptophyta > Pinopsida > Cupressales > Cupressaceae > Sequoia > Sequoia sempervirens. Next base: position 483 of record VDFB02121171.1, read on the forward strand.
GCATAAAAGGGATTCAATAACAAAACATAACAGCTTCATTCCATCATATTTGACTATCTCACATTGATATACATGAAAGTATGAAGTTACAGACTTAAGCAAACTCGACTGGGCAATAACAAAGAACTAATATACATATGTTTGATACTCAGAACAAAGATACAGAAATATATGGTTTGCAATCTAATATCAGTCTGAACTGAACAGCAAATACAATATTTAGACAATGTATTTCAGACCTAGAATAGCTACGTCTAGACAAACATGCATTCGATTCTCCTTGCAAGTGATGTGTTCTCCTATGTAATCCTCATGCCAAGACAATCCCACATCCAACGACCTTCTTCAAGCAAACTGGGCTCATACAAACTCCCACGCAACCCTGGAAGTAGACTCATGGCTGGTTATGACTGGTTGCACTGCACCTGGGAGTTCACACCACTCCTCCAAGACTCACACACACCTTAAACAGGAAGCTCACGACTGCATATGGGTGGCTGATGACATTTCAAGTACCTGCGACCTCCTTTTGAGAACCACGGCCTGGATATTAGACCCACAACCCCTGCCAAACACCACGACCATGCCTTGAAATCTACTACAACTCAACACTAGGGGTTTCAGATGATTCACGGGTCCCTTAAAGCCACGCCCAGCAACATTACAGCAATAAATGTCCTCTAGATATGCAGATATATGGCGGCCACTCTAATATGCAAAACCTCCTCAAACCTAGACACCAAACCTCAGCCTCAAAGGCATAGAAAAATATATCGTTTACCACCAATTTTGTCTCTACATGAGACTCACAAAATTGCTTCAATTGCCCAATTGGAAGACCTAGATGATCTCCCCCACAAACCAGCTAGGGTGGAATCGTTTCACCACTGAAACCGGATGCCCTAAGGTTTCTCCTCTCGAAGACCAAGAACTTCAAGAAGCTCTCCAAAAGTGAAAGTGAGAAAATAAACAAGCATAGTGCAAATGAGCTCCAAAATTACCTTTTATAACACTTGCTTTATTTCCCGCTCAATAAATTAATAAAGTGACTTGATAAAGTTGTTTTTTTTAAATATTTCCAAAAGTCACTTTACAACCCATTTAACATTACCTTTTTAAATGTGCTTTTCCTGCCAGGTAATATTAAATAAATTAATTTTCTCGACTATAGCCTATAGGAATTAAATAGGCTATTAAATCCCCAGGGTGATCACTGAGAAGGGGACATTACAGTCCTCCCTTCCCAAGATTGTTTGTCGTCAAGCAACTATAAATTGGGATACTGCAGTATCTGTTCTCCTTCCCAAGTTGTGTCCTCTGCTGGCAAGTCCCTCCATCTAATCAAATATTCCTTGATTACTCTATTCCTCAATCTCCTCTCCCTGACATCAACAATCTCATCAGGAACCAACACCAAATGCCCCTCCTCATCCAATGGAGGTAACTCTGTTGATGAAGTAACCTATTGCCCCAATGCCTTCTTGAGGCATGACACATGAAAAACATTGTGAATTTTGTTGTTTTCAGGCAACTCCAACTCATAGGCTACTTTCCCACTCGCCTGTTTATCTTGTAGGGACCATAGAAATGTGGTTTCAATTTCTCCTCACCACTTTTCTTCAACAAAGATTGTCTATAGGGCTGCAACTGTAAGAAGACCAACTCTCCTACCTCAAAACTGCGCTCAACCCTATGCCTATCTACATATGTCTTCTGCTGATTTTGAACCACTTGTAAATTCTCCTTAAGAGCCTTAAGAATATCTTGGCTCTCCTATATCCAATCTTTGGCTTTGGGAGCCCTGCTATCCCCAAAAGCCAAATCATAAAATGAAGGTGCATCATAACCATATAATGCATGGAAGGGTGTCAGACCAATGGACATATGGTAACTAGAGTTATAGCAATGCTCTCCTAGATGCAACCACTTTATCCATGCCCTTTGTTGTCCCGAGACATAGTTACGTAGGTACCCCTCTACCCATTTATTCAATATCTCTTCCTAACCATATGTCTGAGAGTGGTAACTTGTACTCAAATAGCTCCTGCCATAAAGCACTAAGAAACCTCTTGTCCCTGTCACTGACAATATACTTAGGCAACCAATGGAATCTGAAAACCTCTCTAAAAAACAACTCTGCTACCTATGATGCCTTGTACTCTAACGAAATTGCAAAGTGAGCAAATTTAGTCAACCGATCTACCACAACATAGATGCAATCCTTACCATGAACCTTAGGTAGACACGTGATGAAGTCCATAGATACACTTTCCCACTTCTGCTCAGGGATGGGTAACGGCTGCAGTAACCCTACTGGATGGGTATGCTCTGACTTGTTCTACTGACAAGTCACACACTCTCTCACATACCGCAACACATCGTCCTTGAGGCCCTTCCAAGAGAACCTCTCCCTAATCTGCCTATATGTTTTGAAGTACCCCTAATGTCTTGCCAACGGAGTGTCATGAGTAGCTCTCATAATTTTCTCCTTGAGCTTAGATTCAGACACTAAGTATGTCCTACCCTTGTAGTAGACGATATCGTCTACCACCCTGTATCGATCATCCTAAACCTGACCATCCATCAACTTGCAAACAAAGTTGTTCTTGGAGTACTCCACTAAGAGGTGAGATTTTCAATTAGCTAAAATCTCTACAAGGGAACATGTTGCTGGTTTCCTAGAGAGGGCATCTACAACTATGTTATTCTTGCCCTTAACGTATTCAATATCAAAGTCATAGGCTTGTATTTTGCTGACCCACTTCTGCTGCCTCTTATTTAAGTCCTTCTGCTCTAGGAAATGCTTAAGGCTGTTGTGGTCGGTCCTCACCACAAACCTCCCACCTACCACGTACTACCTGAACTTCGCCAATGCAAGCATAATGGCGAGCATCTCCTTATCGTAGATAGAGTACAATCTCTCAGGCCCCCTCAACTTACAACTCTCAAATGCAATTGAATGTATGTTCTACATTAACACTGCTCCTATGCCCTCACCCGACACATCACACTCCAACACGAAAAGCTGTGTAAAATTAGGAAGTGCTAGCACAAGACAACTGCTCATCACCCCCTTAAGCCTGTCAAACACTCTTGGAGCCTCCTATAACCATCTGAAAGCTCCCTTCTTTGTGAGATCTGTCAACGGTGCACCTAATTGTGAGAACCCCTTAACAAAGCGCCTGTAATAACTACATAACCCAAAGAAACTATGCAACTCTATAAGGGAGTTAGGCAGTGGCCAATCTAGTATCACCTATATCTTCTCCTGGTGAACCTGAACACCCTATGCACTGATTACATGGCCCAAATACAAAATTTCCTTCATGCCAAATTCACACTTCGATGCCTTAGCATATAGAGACTAATCTCCCATGATGCCCAACACCTCATCTAGCTATTTTAAATGGTCATCCCAAGTTTTACTATAGATAAGGAGATTGTCAAATAACACCAATAAATACTTACACAGCTACTTGTTGAATATGTGATTCATACATGACTGAAAAGTAGCAGGCGCGTTGGTAAAACCGAAAGACATGACCAAGAACTCATAGTGCCCGTAATGACACCTATATGTTGTCTTGTGTATATCCTGCTCTGCTCTCGGACTCTACTCTGATGGTACCCTAATTGAAGATCAATCTTCAAAAAGTACACTGCCCCATGTAACTCGTCAAGCAATTCATCGATCCTGGGTATAGGGTACCTGTTCTTAATCATCTTCTTATTTAGTGCCCGATAATCTATACACATACACATTGTTCCATCCTTCTCCTTAACCAGGACTACAAAAGAAGAGAATGGGCTAGAGCTAGGTCTAATGTGGCCCATGTCTAACAACTCCTTAATTGCCTTCTCTATTTCATCCTTGAATTTCTTAGAATGGCTGTAAGGAGTGGTTATGACGGGTTTAGCTTCCTCTTCCAACTCAATAATGTGCTTGAAACCTCTATCAGGAGGTATCTCCCCAAAAACTTTATCATGCTTATCCAACAATGACTGACTATCTACATGGTATGGCTGGCTACTATCTGGACACTCTTTGGATGTAATCAAGCACTCAGCTTCCCAAGCAACATCTCCATGCCTAAAAATACTCTCCATCCGCTTAGCTGACACTATATTCAGAGCCATCCCCCTCAGCACAACCTTCTTACCATCTGCTGCCCTAAACTTAAGCTCCATGGTCTGGAAGTTTTGTGAGTACTTCCCTAATGAATGAAGCCATTGTATACCCAATATGGCATTTGTATCAACTAGGTCAACTACATAAAAGTCGTCAGTAACAATGTAGTTGCCCAATGTCACACATAGACAAGGAACCCTCTGTGTCCACGTCATACTAAATCCATCTACCACCATCACACTGAATCCCTCAAAATCCTCTCTTAGAATACCTCTCTTGGTCACCAGTGTCGACTCTATGAAATTGTGGGTTGCCCCACCATCAATCAGAACAGTAACATTGCCCCTCTAACACTCCCCTAACTCGGAAGGAATTGAATCTGGGAGTACCTGATATCTAAGTCACCAGGTTCAAATTCGAATTCGAATTCGACAACATTGAAATTCGGATGAAGTTCGACAAGGCAAAAATTCGGATTAAATTTGCCTTATATAATTTTGAATTTTTTAAAATATAAGTAATAAACTAAAAATAAATAAAAAATAATATTAATATACTAATATGTTTAAATATATTAATAAAGCTAAAGACAAAGCAAAATAAATAATAAATACGTTTAAAAATATAATTTAAATTTTAAATGTTATTAATATATAAATAATAGATAAATTAAATTATATATTAAATAATAAATATATTATAATAAAAGTTTAATTTATTTAATTTAAAATATTAAATTTTAACATTATGAATAAAAAAACAAAAATTAAATAACAAATAGACATGATTTAAAACATAAAATATAAATACATTAAAAAAAATTGAATTTAATACTATAAGTAGTAAATATATTCAATTGAATATATTAATAGTTAATAATTAATAATAATGGATGTAATTTATATATTAAGAATTACATCCAACATTTTATATGTTACTTTCATTAAGTGAACACAGTCACAAGAACAATCAGAAAGACCAAGCCATACATCCATGATGGACAATGTGATATTGTACCCTAGAAATGCGGGAGCCCGACAATCAATCAAAACCACGACTTTGGACCCTCAATCATTCACGCGAGTGACATCCTAAGCATTAAATGCAACACGCTCCAGATAGTCGGGATAACCGGGGAAGGGGAGGAGGTAGGGTTTCGGTTCCTATCCTACTGCAGCCTGACTAGAGCATCATGGACATCGTGTGAAGCCATGAACACACTATAGGAGGAAATCACGAAATCGTTGCTTCAGAGATAGGGCGGCCAGAGAAAAAATTCACGACAGAGTGCACGGAAGGAGGGAACAGCAGATAGGAAGTCAGGTCTCAGGCTCAGCCAACGCAGAAAAAATGGCGGGTTTTTTCCGTACTGAAGAAAGACGAATTTTAACAAATTTAAAATAAATATTTCAAATTCGCCGAAATTTGAATTTGATGGTTGAAGTTCGGTGAATACGGTGACATAGCCTGATATAGTGGCAATAGCTTCACTCTTAGTCTCCTCATGTGGCTGCTCCTCCTCAGAACTGCTATGATCCCTGCTCGATACCTAATTTGCCTCCCCTTCATCCTCACTATCTGAAAGGACCTCAATGTAGTGTACTTTCCCTTCCCCATGCATCGATGACTAGGCTCCCAAGGCTCCTTACAGCTAAAACAAAGCTTTTTCCTCCTCAACTCCTTACGAGCCTCATCATCCAACTTATCCTTCTTGGGCCATTCCTTCTAAAAGGGCTTCTTATCTTTGTTCTTTTGAGGAATGAATGGTTTGGACTGAAATTTACTCTTAGGCACTAAATTCTCCATGTTGTGTGCCCTGATGATGGCATCCTAAAGTAGTTCTGGTTTGAAGGCTTTAATCCACCCACGTAGTGGCTCGGATAAGCCCTCAATAAAGAGTATGATCAATCTGTGCTCTGAAACATCTGACACCATAACTGAGAGCTTCTGGAACTCAAAAATGTATGCATCCACAGAACCAACCTGTTTGACTTGCGCCAACTCCATGAAATACAACTTTGGGTCCTTCTTGTCGAATCTATCCACCAACTTCTGAGTAAAGTCCAAATAGGATGTGATGCTAGCATACCCCAAGGTGACTAACCCATGGTACCATCACTCCTGAGCCTCACCCTCTAAATGTAACGTGGCATATTTGATGGCTTTAGACTCCAACATAGGGTGTAGTTGGAAATAGGTGTCAAACTTCTGAACCCATGCTCTAGCAATACATTTGCTTGAACCATCAAATGAAGGGATAGATAGTTTCCCAACCTTATGTAGCAAATCCTGATTCTGAGGACCCTTGTTATGATCCCTTGGCCTATTTTTGTATTTTATGGCACAAAAATCCTAGAGTCATCACTACATGGTACTCATCACCAAGAGACTGATACTCCTTCAAGTAATCTGTGAATCCTTCACCCTATGCTTGTTTTCCCTAATTACCAGCTAGCTATCCTCCCAAAAATTGACGCATAAGTGGTCTAGGAGTCACCCTACTTGCTTCCCTAATGTGGCTCTAAGTAGGAATGTGAGTGTTATTCCCTTCACCATTGTTCTTGTTGTTCCCATTGTCACCATTATACCCATTAGTACCTCCTGTACCATTGTTACCAGCATTATTGCTATCAGCCATCAACTGAGTGAGGAGTTGGACTACCTATTGTTGACCCCATGCAAGGTCATTTAAAATCTGCAAAGTACTACCTTCAAGCAGTTCACACCTATCACCCATGTTTTCTTCTTCCTCTGACTCTGAATCAAATATACTACCCAATGCTCTTTCTCTTTCCCTTCTACTCCTATAGGTTATGTAGGCCTTGTCCTCCAGATTCATAAAGAATCATGCATATAATTTTTTGATATGCAATTTTGCACCCCAAACACACAGGCTAGCAGGAAGACTAGCTCTGATACCACTATAAAAACCCCTACTGATTTGAATGATATTTACCCATTTCTTTTCAATTTGACATATGTTCCATTTTGTCAAACTTAATCCATTCCATGTAATGAATTTTATCACAGTATTGAAAAGAAGTGCATAAAAGGGATTCAATGATGAAACATAACAACTTCATTCCATCATATTTGAATATCTCACATTGATTTACATGAAAGTATGAAGTTACAAACTTAAGCAAACTCGACTGAGCAATAGCAAAGGACTGATATACATATTTTTGATACTCAAAACAGAGATATAGAAATATATGGTTTGCAATCTAATACCAGCCTGAACTGAATAGAAAATACAATATTTAGACGATGTATTTCAGACCTGGAATAGCTACGCCTAGGAAAACATGTATTTGTTCTCCTTGCCAGTGATGTGTTCTACTGTGTAATCCTCATGCCAAGACAGTCCCACATCCAACAGCCCTCCTTCAAGTAAACTGGGTTCATACAAACTCCCATGCAGCCCTCGAAGTAGACTCACGGCTGGTTATGACTGGTTGCACTGCACCTGGGAGTTCATGCCACTCCTCCAAGACTCACACGGACCTTAAACAAGAAGCTCACAACTGCATATGGGTGGCTGATGACATTTCAAGTACCTGCGACCTCCTTTTGAGAACCACGGCCTGGATATCAGACCCACAACCCCTGCCAAACACCACGACCATGCCTTGAAATCTACTACAACTCAACACTAGGGGTTTCAGATGATTCACGGGTCCCTTAAAGCCACGCCCAGCAACATAACAGCAATAAATGTCCTCTAGATATGCAGATATATGGCGGCCACTCTAATATGCAAAACCTCCTCAAACCTAGACACCAAACCTCAGCCTCAAAGGCATAGAAAAATATATCGTTTACCACCAATTTTGTCTCTACATGAGACTCACAAAATTGCTTCAATCGCCCAATTGGAAGACCTAGATGATCTCCCCCATGAACCAACTAGGGTGGAATCATTTCACCACCGAAACCGAATGCCCTAGGGTTTCTCCTCCCCAAGACCAAGGACTTCAAGAAGCTCTCCAAAAGTGAAAATGAGAAACTAAAAAAGCATAGTACAAATGAGCTCCAAAATCACCTTTTATAACACTTGCTTTATTTCCCGCTCAATAAATTAATAAAGTGACTTTATAAAGTTGATTTTTTAAAATATTTTCAAAAGTCACTTTATAACCCGTTTAATTAATTATTTCACATTACCTTTTTAAATGTACTTTTCCCGCCAAGTAATATTAAACAATTAAATAAATTAAGTTCCTTTTCCCAACTATAGCCTACGGGAATTAAATAGGCTATTAAGTCCTCAAGGTGATCAATGAGAAGGGGACATTACAAAGAAAGAGCATCCACCTAAGGGGGTTAAAGGTGTAACTATAGCTACTTTTTTAGGTACTCCTAGATTTAAATCTTTCCAAGTTTGTGGAGTTTTTCAAGAATAGCAGGTGACTATTTTAGTGGATAGTGAGGCAACCCACAACTTCATAGATTCAACTTTGGTGGCAAAGAAGGGTATACCTACAGAGGATTTTGAGGGGTTCAATGTTATGGTGGCAGATGGTTTTAACATGGCTTCTACCCAACGGGACCCACAGCTGAATATTACACTAGGGAATTACATCGCTGATGATTTCTATGTTGTTGATTTAGGGGAAACTAATGCTATATTGGGCATCCAATGGCTTCACTCATTAGGGAAGTATTCTCCGAATTTTCAAATTATGGAGTTGAAGTTTAGAGTGGATGGTTAGAAGGTTGTTTTGAGGGGTATGTTATAATAACCCCCTCTGATCTGCAAAAATAAATAATACCAAGCAATACATAGAACAATTAAAGCCGGATTTGATTAATGCTTTAGAAAATATGATGGAGTCATACCCGAATTACATAATATCAGATTGCAGATCTGAATATGGAGTAATCAATAATTTGGAAACTAACAAAATGAAACATCACACCTCTGTACCTAATAATCATGCCTAGAAATTGCTACAGATCACTCTCTATGCCCTAGATGCCACAACTTGGACTGTTTGCAGCCCACAATACAAGTCGACCTGCACTAGAATCCTCATGCCTGGCACAAAGTGGTATGACCTGCTCAAGGAGATCCACACGTGCCAACTAGGGCTGAATAATCTGCTCAAATCCCGCATGCCAGATTTGTGAAGGAACAACAGCAATAATGATCAACAATTTAACTTCTGATCTGCCAATTAAACCTCTGTATATTCTGAAAATGATGATCTCTTGGATCCAGTGAAGCTCAAATAATAACCTTTGAATGAGATTATTCAATCTAGTGCCCTTAGGTGATTTTTCACACCTACAAACACTATTCTTTTCGAGGGATTTCGTCCTCAGAAAAGGTCAATCTCCATAACCAGCAACCCCTTACTCAGTTTCTCCAAATTTGCACAAGTTTCAATGAAATAATGAATAATAATGAAAAAGCAAATCACTTTTGCTTTTTATACTCTCCTAAATTCCAACGCCCTCAATTGGCCAAATAGACTTTAAAATTAATATTTGCTTTTGTTGCTTTCTAATACATTTGCCTTTTAATATAATGTTTCATAAAGTATCATTTAAATATAATACTTTATTAATTGCCACTTAACCCCTTATAACTCCTTATTATAAAGTCATCATTAATAAATAATATTATTAAAGTCAAATTGACTTTAATAATATAATTAAATCACTAATTCCCAATAATAAACCAACACCAACTCATGAGAGTGATCCAATCACATTTGTTACATCCCTTTTGTCTTGAACAAGATTATGGCAATGTAATTATGGTCGTTATGTTCGTTGTGATTAACTACCTTTCATGAGAATGTGAAATTGGGAAAGAATTTTTAATTTATTGGTTATAATTGTAATTATGGATGATTTCCTTATATATGTTCACAATGTAAGTGTTGAAGAGTTTTTATTTAATAAATGATATCAAGAACGGTCTAACCCTATCCCTTTGTCAAGTGGTTGTAGGATCGCCAACACCCAAGGTAAAGGGAAATATCATCAAGGAGAGGTTGTAGTCAATGAAGGATCAAAATTATCATCAAGCCATGAGTCGGTGTAAGGTGGTTGTATTTAAGTCATAACCTTGGTCATATCTCATTTAATAAAATAATTATAAAGCAAGTCAACTTTAATTATTTATCAACATTCTCCTTTTGAAGTCGTGAAATTAACTCTTGGAGTGCACCTTATGAGATAGTAAATGAATATTAAATATTAAAATTGATAATAATATCAACATCCTTAAGTCCATTGATTTAAACATAAAAATAAAAGTAATACTTTAAGCCGATGGTTAAATATTAAGGAATATGATAAATTTTAGTTGGGTGACGATAAAGTTGGGAGGTGGTAACTCTCGCCACCTTACCACCAATCTTGTTTGAAACATCCAAGAATCAATTGGGCAGTCGCTCGCACTAGGTATCTTGGCTCGGGTGGATGGAGGTGTTTTCATCTTTCATTCAGCATTCACTCACTTCCTCTAGTTTTTTTTCATTCGCATCTTTGCTTTGGCTTTTTCCTGTCATTCTTTTTCCGTGTTCACCAGAGGCTCCTTTCTTTCTCATTCGAACAATAACCATCATCTTTCTCGGAAGGCTTCACTCTATTCTCTCTATTAAGGCATCAATTGATAATAGTTTGCATTCTTTTGCTTATCAGTTTGGCATTCGCATTCTCCGTTCTAGCTACTCTGTTGGCAACTTGGTCGAGCGATCATTTGTTGATGTTACACTCTGTTCATGGCGGATAAGAGCATTCGATACTCCCGTGTAGTGCGTCATCATCATTTTCTTCCAGACTGCGACGAAACCCTAGTCACCGTAGCTAATATCGGATTGTTGTGGAAGGTCATCAGGTGAATTTGGTCAAGCTTAGTCATCTAACCAGGCATATATATAATAGCCTTTGTTTCCAATAAATCGCGCTTAAACCGTGCTTCATTTTTTCTTTTGTGAAACTGGAACGTAAATGCAGATACATTTTTATTATACTCGACCAGTCTCAGAAACTTGAATGGGTAATTTTCTACATCTTCCTTTACCATTTGGGTGTTACTTCTTTCTATGCTCTCGATTCGCCCTATGAATTACTCTATCATGGTTTAAACTACAATCTTCATCTTGCTTGTTTGTATACCCAAACTTGGTCGGTTTGTTATACTCTTTTTTCCGTCAAAAGCTATGAAACGTAACTTCTTCTGTAAACTTCTCCTTATTGTTGAAATACTATCTCTCATTTCTTTTGATGAAAGAAACGAGTTTTATACCTCTGTTCTGTAAGACACTAAACTTGGTGTAGAGTCCTTTGATCTTTTTCTCTCCTCTACAAGTCAGTAACAGGTAGCTTCTCTTTATTCAAAAAGAATAAAATTAAGAGTTGGGTTTCGGAAAATATATCTACTTTGAGTTTTTGAATCCGGGTCAGACCTTGTAAATTACTCTTGGCCAATAGTTGAAATAAAACAGAATTGAGGATAATCTTTAACAGTGATTTTGACAAAGTACTCTTTCCTCTAGTCAGTAAAGAATGAAAACCTTGCAATTGATTACAGAGGAACAAAATCTCGAACTGAGCCATTTAACCTCATTCTCTGCTCTGTAAATCAAAAATGAAATCTTCGCCTATTGTTATAAAAGATATAAGATGAATCTTTGAGATTACAACTTATTGGGTTAAGAATTTAAATGTCGAGCAAGGGTGAGAGTGCTGACAACAAAAGGTACGTGCTTATTATTGATAAAATCCTTGGCCAAGGTTATGATGCTTAGTTTAAGCATTTGTCAACTATCAAGAACCAGATATACCCCTAGTCAGAATGGTCTTTCTAGTTAGGAGTACCCTATAGTGAAGGATCGACCAGGTGGTATAGGTTCTTGACACCAGGCTCAAATGGCATGATGATATTTTGTGATCCTTATTAATTACCCTCGTGAAGGGTCGGGTTTCTTCAGTTGAAGAAACACAGGAGACCAATAGTTCTTCAGTTGGGCAGAAAATCCCTTGATGATATTTCTTTTTCCCTTGAAGATAGAGTTCTGTACAAGCATTCCAGCCTTCGAACTGTACTTTCTTGTAACTCTTTCTCTCTCTCTCTTAATTTAAGTTATATTTACTTTTACATGTTAAATTCATACCTATAATAAATGTTATTTTCATTTCGAAAGTAATGGAAAAAGTTAGTTATTAACCAACTATGGTTTTCGGTATATAAAGATTGATAACTGTATCTTTTCAGCTGAAAATGAAAGATTAAAAGTTAGTTGATGATTTGCTTATGTAGTTTTTGTTTCAGACTGTTTATCCTTTCCGTTCATTATTGCAAAGGATACTCTAATATAAAAACTGTTGGCTACACTTCAGCTGAATCTAGTAGTTATTACCATTCTTAAACTGTAGATTAGTTAGAGTGTTAAAACATTTTCCAGATGTAGGTGTGATGACAACTGATCCAAGCATGACTTACTATAAATAGGAAGTATGGGCAATATGACCAAGTGACTTACTAAAAATAGTAAGTAGGAGAAAACGTCCAGAATGACCTCAAGAAGGCCCACCACCAATACACTGAGCCACTAAGCTGAAGAATCTGAAATGTGTTGGCGTAAAATCTAACACCTCACAGGTGCAGGTTTGCAGGACAGCTATGTACACCTCATAATGAGTGCTCTTCAAAATTAGGAGGGAAGCTCCCTCGTTGTGTTGGAATGCATGGAAAAGAAAAGTAATCTAAGTCCTATCTTTTGTTCTCAATTTGGAAGAGGCACAAGGTTAAGAAAACCAAGAACGTTGCAGCTAAGGATTTCTGGTTTCGCAGATCATTAACTACAACTAAGCTAACTACTTTAAATCTATCCGGTTCCTCAAGAAAACAGAGCATGAGGAAATGGAGCGGGGTTTGACTATCAGACGATAAACGAGTTTAGATTCTCTGCTGGGCAAGGTGGCGCATCTATCACTCAATCTAGACAAGTTTATTGGGCACAAAACATATTTGAGAATTTACCATGACAATCTTATGAAACCCTATGTGGCATAACACTTGATCATAATAGTAAAGACTCATAAAACAGATTTATCATCACAATCTCACGAAACCCTATGTGGCATAACACTTGATCGTAATGATAAAAGATTCACAAAACAGATTTATCTAAACTATGGGAGGAATTTACCACGCCAATCTTATGAAACCCTATGTGGCATAACACTTGATCAAAATGATAAAGATTCACAAAACAAAAAGAATTCACCATTACAGTGCATGAAACCCTATGTGGCATAACAATTAAATAAATGGCAAAAGACACATGAACAAATACAAAAAGAACTAGTATTGAGGGGAACAGAATTGGTATGACATATGTTTCTCTCTCAAGCAAAAAGTTAATTACAAATGAGCAAAAGCTCTTATTTATATACATCAAGGTGTAGGTAACCCTAAAATCACCTTGAGTTCACTACAGTTCTTGTAATGCATGCAAGTTATGCGCCAAAACCTAATGAAGTAAACTACTCTGATTAGAAGCCTGTCGATTAAACTGGTACCAAAATAACCTAAATGGACCATGTGCAGCACATGCGTCCTTATTTAAAAACAAAGTTAATAGCCCGGACTACAGCCAGTTAGCGGAAACCTAACCTAACTCTGTGTTGATAATTCCAGGGCGAGATAAGCATGTGTTAAGTCCAGCAAGTAAACTCAGGCAGAAAAGTCGAGTTAACTCTGCTCATGACTCAACCCTCGAAATTAACTGCAGGTTCCAACTGGCAGATCACTCCATGTCAACTCGGTCTAACACTTCGACCAAGAACTCATTAATTACTCTGTCTTCCGTCACTCTGACGCTGTCCAAAAATAATAATCTGCTTCTTCAATTCTCTGTCGCCTTCTTTGACTGTGTGCATACATTCTTTGACATCTTCAGTCTCCTTGAAACTCGCTGAAATTTACTGAAAAATGTGATCAGAACCTCCATCAAGATATCATAAACATGCATCTGAAACTCAGTTTGTACAACCTTGAGATCAGCGTAGGTACCATTTTCACGAAGATAATGGCACAAGATCTTAGTGACTTTGGCGGCTCCGTAAATGAAGTGATCTCTGTTTCTTTTGCAACTTAACGCTTCATTGTCAGCTGCTCTGATGAAAACCTAAATTAAGACCGCTTTGGTCTTGAATTCAGTCTAGTTGAACCGCCTTATGAAAAACTTGCCCGTTGACTGTGAACACGGCTATGTTCTGACAACTTTCTGAAGAGGCTAACAATGGCTCCTGGTGAGGCTAAAAATAGCCTGTCGGAGGATAATTTTCACCAAAAATTCTGAGACATGGGTTTTGTCTAGAAAATGATTCCAAGACAACCCACAACGTCAAAATTGTGAAAAAACGCCGTTTAGCCTAACATGCAAAGACTTTTCAGTCGAGAACTGTAGGGGTTTTTAGAGCTTCTCGGGGCAATTTTTCTTGAGAAAATCTGGAACATGGGTTTTGTGCACAACGGAATTCTGAACAAACCCAAATGATGAGATTTTCAAAAAGATGTGATTTTATCCCACATGCAAAGAAATTCTCGGAAAAAAGCACAGAGCTTCAGAATGAAGGCTACGGGGCGATTTTCTCGAAAAAATCTAAGACGTGGGTTTTGCTGTTGATGCTGAAATATGCGAACCCAGATGGTCAGATTCTGAATATTTTTCCGTTTTCTTTGACATGCGAAGAAAGTACCTAAGATGAGAAATAGAAGAAATAAGACAGAAGATAGAAGGTTTTGCTTGTTCTGCTTCTGAAGAATTTGCCAATCTCTTTTCTGGAACTTGATGAAACCTGCATGCAAAGTGAAAATAAAGTCTGGAATCTCCTTCCTATGAACAATCTGAATCCGTTGCTATGAAGAACGTTGAATTCTGACACCTGTAGCACCTTTAGCTTGCTGGTCGCTCAAGAAGAATATGAACTTCGAAGCTAAAGATGATGAAATAATGGACGCCATTGCTGAAATATATAGATTTTCATCTTTGAAAATCGCATAAGGCATGAATTCCATGAAAAATGGCGCTTGGCTTCTAATTGGACCTCATCTCAGTTAACTGAAACTCAAATATGCTAAATAAATCGCCATGCATTAGGGTTTCCCTTTTCAGTCTTTAGTTAACCAAACCATGCGACTTTAGCTTCAGTTAGCAATCTTTATCAAGTTCGCCATCTTCACATTTGCTTTAGATTCATCAAATTTGAACTCAAGCGTCCCTTTTGATAACTAAAGTTGACAATCTTAATTGAGATGAGAAATTCGCCATCTACATGCAATAAACATTTCTAAAAATAGCGACCCTTTTCAATCTTCAGTTGGCCTTCAAGAAGTGCGCCAACTTCACTCTTATGCTTCAATTAAATTCTAAAAATAACAACCCTTTTGGAACTAAAGTTGCCATTCCTTGAAAAGTGCGTAGCTTCACAAATTATGCTTCATTATTAAATATCTAAATATGGCGACCCTTTTGAGAACTGAAGATAACAACTTCATGCCCCATACTTCACAAATCTAATGCTTCATTATTCATGCCGTCCCTTTTGAACTTCAGTTGACATTCAATGAAGCGCCATCTTCACACAAACTTCACAATTGCAACCAAATTCGCCATGCATGTAAACTTCAGTTGACATTCACTGATAATCTTCAGTTAAGTGGACATGCAATCAAGTTAACTCAACATGCAAGATAGTTAACTGAACATGCAAACTAGTTAACTAGACATGCGAACTGAAAGATCACTCCACATGCCAATATATGAACTGAAGATGACAACCCAGAAAACGTTTAGTCTAACTACAGTCAGAACTCCAGTTAAGGCGTCCATTCAACTCTCTTTCGAAAATCCAACTTTGAACTCTCAAGCGAATTCCAGACTTAGCCAAATTTCATGAAAATTTAAGCTAAAACCTCTACCGGGACCTCTGTTCATCCTCTGACGCTGGCTGACTGACTTCTCCGATTGGCTGGCTGACAGGTGCATTGCAGAGCTAAGTAAACACTGATCAAAAGGTATCTTGAGACTGAAAACCATAAAACTGACATCTAAGGCTCAAAAATCCAAGCGCCTTTTCCCAAAGCTGCTCTTTTTCTCAGACTTAGTCAAATTTCAACATCTGTATCTCGAACGAAGGGAAAAACAAAATCCTTCATAACTTCTGATTTACCAACTTTCAGGACTGGATCTCAGGTTCATTGCGGAGCTAACTTCATTCTGCACAACAGCTGCAAAGGCACATTTCCCAAGAAAACAACATCTGAGGGGTGAAAAACAAGGGCGCCTTTTTCAAAAGTTGCTCTTTTCGTCCCAGACTTAGCCATTTCAGGAACTGGCTAGAATATCACAAAAACCTCGACTGCAAGCTGCTGAGGCATCTCACGAACTGACGAGACAGGCAACGGAAAGCTGAACGTAACACGGACACATTGAATATCTAAAATCATCAGAAAGAAAGCATTAAAGGCTTGAAAAGCTTAGGCGCCTTTCCTAAAATGTGCTCTTTTGCTTTTTCCTCTGACGTTCTGACTAAGATTTGACCCTACGTTTGACCTCAGGTTCACACTTCAGCAACTCAGATTCACCCACTGACGGATGCGTTGCGAAGCTCGAACAAAAGTGAGACAAACATCTTGGGTGGCATTTAGCCAAAAACCTTCATTTGGCACCTCAAAAAGATGGGCGCCATTTCCAAAAGCTGCGCTTTTTACCAGTGTTAGCCAATTCTCACTTTCGACTCGTTTTGCGCTGTATTCACCACAACTTGCTCGAAACAGGTCCGTTTGACAGGCTTGATAGCTCACTGCGAAGCTGACGTGATGCCGGATGAATGTCTGCTGGAGGTGACAAACCCTAAAACAAGATCTGAGCCCCTAAAAGATAGGGCGCCCATTTGAGAAAGTGCTCCCTTCTCCAGAAATAGAAAATTTTGATGTTTTCGTTCAGATTTTCACTTTTCTTAAATCTTTTCAGTGACAGACTGACATGACACTGACACCAACTCCATATTTAAAAACCCCAAAATGACCTTCGACAACACTTTAACAAGATTAAGACTCAATTAAGAAAAATGCCTTAGTGAAGCAAAAATTTTGGTTTTGGGTACAACAAAATGAACATCAAAAGGCCTACTGAGGAGCCATTGATTACCCTCAAAAGGGTCCCCTAAACATCTCATTAGCCTACAAGGACCAAATAGTAGACTAACCACTGCAAAGATACTGATCTAGAAAAAGGGGACATTACATATGTCTAATGGTGCTCCCAGGATTGTGTCAACAAAGAGAATGTGTTGTACCCCAAATTAAAATTTTCGATACACTTAGACATTTTGAAGAAATAAGTAAAAGTCTTGTCAAAAATGTCAAAATTGGGGTTTGCATGTCTTGCATGAGGATCAAAAACTTGAAATTTTCAAAATCTGACGATCCGGGTCTGCTCAGAGCAACCAAGTCTACAAAACCCAGATCTCAATTTTTCGGCTCTAAATTGAAGGAAAATTTCTATTTTTAGAAACTTTCTAAAATTAGAATTTTTTGTGAATTTTTCTGGGTTTCTTTCGAAACAAATGCTAGCAAAATTTTCTAAAAATAGAAATTTTGGCTTCTAGGGTTCAAACTGATTTTGATTGGTCGAAAATACTTCCTCATCAAACTGGTACAATTAGAATCATCAAAAGATCAGTTTTTCTCTAATGGGTCTATTATGCTTTTTCAAAAGCTTTTTTGGGAGTTCTGAGGCCATTAATGGAGGTCAGTCAACTGCCAGGTGTCAAATTCAAACATTCAAGCACTGAATAGAAGATAAGAAATGATGAACATGCACGCAGAACGAAGAATGGAGAAGAGGAGCTATGAAAGTTGAAAAATGCAAAATTTTGGCTAAGTCTTGAAGCTTCAGGTGCCCCAGCTCAATCTAGGCACCCAAACCCTCATGCCTTAGGAAATTTTTCATCTCCAGCAAGCGAGGCAAAGGCAAGCACGTCGAACGAAGGAGAAAGTTGAAAAATACAAAATAAAAACTAAGTCTGCCAGCCATGGGAGCCCCAAAAGGAGATAGGCGCCCAACTTTTCAAGAGGTCAGATGATGGAATTAAGGTTTGATGCTCTCGGAAAATGTTGCTTAGAATCATCTCAACTCCGCAGTGAGTCCATCAGCGCAGTCATCCGATCAACCAGTCATCTAGAATTCGAGATCAAACGAACAGGTCTCAACCAAGAAGCAGAATGCAAATCATGAAATCATCAGAAAATTTTCAAAGTCTGGGGATCCAGAAAGAGATAGGCGCCTAAGGATTTGGAGGTCTCAAACATCAAATTTGCAGTTGCAGCCTCCAGCATGTTATCTTCAGAATTGAAGTAGCTCTCCAACGGAATCAACAAGTCCATTAGAGTTGGCAGTTACTAGATACCAAAGATAGAATAGAAGGATGAAATTGAGCAAAATGAAGAAGTCAAAGGAAAAGTTGAAATCTTAGAATAAATTCTAACTCTGGAGGAGTTGGGCACCCCAGTTAGCCAGGGGTGCCCAAGCTTTTGACCCCCTAGATTCAGCTTTCAAGAAATATCATCCCCAAGAGACCCCCTTCAGAATCCTCCAAGCTATCCAACAAGTCTAGCCATCAATTCGTCGAACATCCTGATCATCCAGAAATGAGAATTCATCAGAAGATCAAAAAGCAAGTGTAAAAGTTGAAAATCCAAAAAGAGACTACGTCTGGAAGCCATGGGCACCCCAAGTAGCCACGGGCACCCAAACTTTTGAGGCCCTGAAATCAGTTTTCAGAAAAAGATCATCTCTAGAAGACCCTCCTCAAGCTATTCAGCAAATCTGACAGTCAATCAATCGAGTCAGTCTAGCTCCTGGAATCGCGAATTCATCAGAAGATGACACTGGTAATGATGGGCGCCCCAAGAGGAGATAGGCGCCCATGATTTTAAGGGTCAAAATCATGTTTTTATCAAAAGTTGCCTCCAGGATAATTTCATCAGCTTCAATCAAGCTCCGCGATGGATCCTTCCGCCAAATCACAGGATTCACTAAGCTCCCGAAAATCGAGTTCAAACCAAGGGTAAAATCAAGCAAAAAATTCAAAATGGTGAAAAAATGACTATCTAGAGAGGAAAAGCACCCCAGGAGGAAATTGGCGCCCAAGGCTCAATGCCTTAATCAATTTTTCCAAGCTTTATCTTTCAACATCAGAAAGTGTCCAAGTTCGATGCACCTGCTCAAGATTGGCTTCAAGAAGTTTTAAAGCTGGAGAATGAAAGCAGCTTTTATCCTAAAAACCTATTTAGGAAAGCTTTTGTCTTCCATTATTCATTTTGCAGGTTGGTGTCTAGAGCAAGAAGACCTTCCCTTTTCTCTCAATGAAGATTTGAAGACCCAAACGACATGCTTTTCCGGTGTTCTTTGTGGTTTCGAGATCAATGAGCAAAGAGGAACACTTGTATGTGCTCCAAACTTTTAGGGCATTGCTTTTTAAAAACAATCACTCACTTTTTCCGTTTCTAATCACATGGGCCTCTCCGCTTTTTCATCCTATTGAACATTGAAAAACTTTTCCCTCTTCTAGAGACTACTTTTTGGCCGCTTTTTCAAGATGGATTTAGCCTTTTCAATTTTTGAGCATCTGGGTTTCTCCATAACATAATTCTCTACAAAACCCAGGTCCCAACTTTTTTTGGAGAAATTGTTTTTTCGAGGCAAATCAGCATTCTATTTTCAGTAGCACTCTCCACCTAAAATCAAGAAACAACTCAGCTTTTTGCGGATGTGGACGAGATTTAAAGCAACAGTCATCTAGAAGTTTCCTTCCAGCTTTCTTTCTATTCTTGTCTCAATTCTTATCCACTCTTTGAAGAAGAGAAAGAAACCAAGTTGTCATAGTTGGCATTCCCTATTTTTTATGCTTTCATAGGTGGTTAGATGTCTATCTTGTTTAGTTTTAGAAATAAAGTGTGCATGGTTGGCAAGTCTTAGTTGTAAAAGCAAGGAGATTTTAGGGTTCCCTACTCCTCTACTTGTGTATAAATAAGGGCAGCCTTGCCCATTTTTCTTGAACGGTGCTTGTGATAGCAAATTGCAAGCCTATAATGCTGCAAGTTGTTATTTAGTGTCAGTTCACTTTGTGTAAGAGCAAGCTTGCATGCCTCTTTAGCTACAAGTTATATTTCAGTGCATGTGTCTTGTGTCAATGTGTTCTGGTTTGATGGCTAAACTGTAAGCCTATTTTGCTACAATCCTGCTGTCCCAGAAGTGTAATCCTTTGTTCTTGAGATTTGAGAAATAAAGTCTTGTGCCTACTTTTCCCTGATATAATGTCTCAGATTTCCGTTTCATGTGTTATGCTTATATGATCTTTATTTCAGCTTGCATTGAAAGTAAGTAGATGTGCGTTGGGAGAAAAGTTTATTTAAGTATTTATGTCAGAGAATCCTTCCTTGTCCATTTCTAACTCTCTTGCTTTGCGTTTACTTGAGAAGTTAGAAACATCTTTAGAGTAGGCTTAGTCGTAGTTGAAATTCCAAAAGAGAAAATCTCAACTACGGCGCTTGAGATTTATAACCTTGTGCTCTTAGCTGAACAAAAAGATAGGCAAATTAGTTTTAATTTACTTTTTGAAGCAACATTAGCAAAGAGGGAGCTTCCCCTCCTAATTCAAAGAGCAGTTTATTTGTGCATAGCTATCCGTTTCTAATCCGCATTCCAGAGGTGCGAATTGAAACACCAACAGTTTTTTGGCGCCCACCATGGGGCACGAGGCATAAAACTTCAAGAAAGCTTACGCTTTATGGCACGGGAATGACCATCTGGCACCTTATTGCATGATCCAGCCAAAAGCAATGGGTGATAACAACAATAATGCTAGCAAGAATCTTAGACATCCACTCCCATTACCTTGGGGTAATAGCATTGGACCTTTGGCTTTGCAGGTAAATCATGAGTTACCTAAAGGGTCAAGGAAGCACTTTCCACAATTTGACAGCGATGGAACTCAACATCCTGATGATCATCTTTCCGCCTTCTCAACAGCCTGCGTCATCTTGCACGTGACACATGAAGGCATCGCAGTGCATCTCTTTGTGGAGACTCTTGTTGGGAATGCTGCCAACTAGTCCAATCACCTGGAGTCGGGCACTATTACAAGTTGGGCAACTATGAGCGAGAAATTTTTGGCGCGATTCAAGCTTGCTGAAGACAATCATTGGTTGTTGCCCAACTTGCAAATTCAAAGATGGAGTACAATGAGCCCATGAGGGAGTTTGTAGCAAGATTTAATCGCCTTGTTACACAACTTTCTTCTACACTTAATCCATCACTAGAGATTCTGATGAGCTGCTTCATAAATGCTCTTCCATCAGAGATAGCCTTCTTCCTGAAGACGGAAAGACATACAGAATTGACAGATGCGCAAGAACATGCCATCGAGTTGGAGGATAATATGATTACTTCCGGCATAATGATGAAGGATTCAATCAGGCCTCTAGTTCAGAGTTCTGCAAATCCACTGCTACAGAAGGTAGCCAATGAGATGCTTGCACTACCTCCATCACAGTATCAATTTCAGTAACCCTATCAGCCAAAGAGAAATAATTTAGAGCCTTACAACAATTACAGGCCACGGTTGCTAGTACCACCAAGACAAACAGTTGAAGCTACACAAAATGCAGTATTTTGTTCTTTCCATGATACCGACGCACATACCGGTACTACATGTCCCGAGAACGTAAGAATGAATCAGATTATGGGACATGCTGATGCTGCACCCAGCTCCAGTTTTGTCCCAACACCAAGTCCGAATGTTGTCTTACCACAGACGGACAACATTGATGGCGACTCCGCTACGGGATACTTTCAAAGTGAACCCGTTATTGAAGAAAAAGAAGACCTCCGCCCCTACTCTCTTGCAGCAAATCACGGAAGACACTCTTTTCCTGTGTTTACAAGTGCTTTGCACTTGCAAGCATAAAAGGAAGAAGAAGAGAGGCAGAGAGCTAAAGAACAAGTTAAAGAAGCGGTTGCTCAACACCCATCTCCAGCCAATTTTGATATTGTAGACTCCTTGATGAAGACGAAAGTGCAAATTTCTCAGCTGGAGTATCTTTGTGACCATCCTGAGCAGTTGGACAGAATAATACAACATGTAAAGAAAGAAGCTTCAATTCAACCTACATTGCTTGAGTCATATGTTCCAGCAAAAGAAAAGCCCAAACCTTTCTATATATCTTTGTATATAGGAGGATTCAAATTGAGCAATTGTATCATTGATTCAGGAGCCTCAGACAACGTCATGCCTCTACAAGTGATGAAAGCATTGGGACTCTCATGTACAGAAACTCAAAACGAGTGCTATTCACTTCAATCTAAGACGGTGCCGTTGGTCGGACAATTGAAGGACACTCAAGTAAGGTTGGCAACTTGCCCAGAAAGAAAGATAAAAATGACCATCCTAGTGGCTGACATTCCACCCAGCTACGGGATGTTGCTCAGCCAAAGCTTCAGCAGAGATCTTGGTGGTGCAATGCAGTTAGATTGGTCATTCGCGATCATTCTTGTGAAGGAAGGCAAAATCAAAATAGAATCTGAACCCAAATTCCAATTCATGGTGGTGAAAATCCCAAACCCCTCAACCCAAATTCTATATCAAGAAACGGATCTTGGTAATTGTGTGACGCTGTTAGAAATAGGAATTGAAGACCAAAACATTGCTTGTTCTAAAAGGAGACTGACAGAGGATACAAAGTTATGGACAATACATTTAGATGGGGGTTGTTCAGCTGTAGGTTCAGAAGAAGGGAAAATGATCATCTCCCCTAAAGCATTGCTGCAATTGGAATTCATTGAACTTGAAAAAGAGGCTCTTTTGTTAGGCCTCAAAAATGCCAAAGACATTGGAATTGAACTCCTATGTGTTAAAAGAGATGTAGAGCTGATCGATGAGCCTATCAAAGGAGATTTTCATGTCAGAAAGGATCATCTACGACATTATAGAAATTGGGTTTGGAATGTGATTGATTGGTTTGAAGAGTTCGACAACAGAGACATCCCAAAGATTGACAACAGAGACATCCCAAAGATGAACGACAACAAAGTTGGTGTCTCAATGGTATCCGCTTCCCTCTTTGCGCCATATTCAGACTTTTGTCAGAGTGCCTCTACCTGAATGTATGAAGATATGAGAATCTTCATCCCAGAAGATTTGTCTCCCACAATACCCATGAGAAGAGAAGTAAATCCTTTCAGATAAAAATAACATCCTTCGGGGATTAAGTTTTTTTTCTTTGCTTTTGTAATGTGTTTCCTCTTTCCGTGATGTGTTCGTTATGTTGTGTTTCCCCTTTCCGTAACAGTTTCCTCATGTTTTAGGTGATTGGGCGTCTTGTTTTAGGTGATTTCTAGGGAAATCCAACTATTAGGTGATTTTAGGAAGTCCTGTCATAGGTGACTTAGGGAAAGTCTTGTTCTAGGTGATTAGGACATGTTGCTGACTCCGATACCCAATGGATAAGGCACTAGTCTATGCTTAAAAATCCAGAGATTCTTTGGTTCTCCTATGCCGTAAGTATTCGACATGGTCCCCAGACAAAGCCAAATGTTGTACCCCAAATTAAAAATTTTGCTACACTTAGATATTTTGAAGAAATAAGTAAAAGTCTTGTCAAAATTGTCAAAAAGGTCAAAATTGGGGTTTGCATGTCTTGCATGAGGGTCAAAAACTTGAAATTTTCAAAATCTAACAATCTGGGTCTGCTCAAAGCAACCAAGTCTACAAAACCCAGATCTTAGCTTTTTGGCCCTAAATTTTAGGAAAATTTCTATTTTTAGAAACTTTCTAAAAATAGAACTTTTTCTGGGTTTTTCTAGGTTTCTTTTGAAACGGAGGCTGGCAAAATTTTCTAAAAATAGAAATTTTGGCTTCTAGGGTTCAAATTGATTTTGATTGGTCGAAAATACTTCCTCATTAGACTAGTACAGTCAGAATCATCAAAAGATCAGTTTTGCTCTAGTGGGTCTATTTTGCTTTTTCAGAAGTTTTTTGGGAGTTCTGAGGCCATTAATGGACGTCAGTCAGTTGCCAGGTGTCAGATTCAAACATTCAAGCACTGAACAGAAGATGATAAATGATGAATGTGCACGCAGAACGAAGAATGCAGAAGGGGAGCTGTGAAATTGAAAAATGCAAAATTTTGGCTAAGTCTGGAAGCTTCAGGCGCCCCAGCTCAGTCTAGGCGCCCAAACCCTCAAGCCTTAGAAAAAATTTCATCTCCAGCAAGCGAGGCAAAGGCAAGCACATCGAACGAAGGAGAAAGTTGAAAAATGCAAAATAAAAACTAAGTCTGCCAGCCATGGGCGCCCCAGAAGGAGATAGGCGCCCAACTTTTCAGGAGGTCAAATGATGGAATTAAGGTTTGATACTCTCGGAAAATGTTGCTCAAAATCTTCTTAGCTCCGCAGTGAGTCCATCGGCCCAATCATCCGATCAATCAGTCCTTCTGAATTTGAGATCAAACGGAGAGGTCTCAACCAAGAAGCAGAATGCAAATCATGAAATCATCAGAAAATTTTCTAAGTCTAGGGATCTTGGGCTCCCCAGAAGGAGATAGGCGCCTAAGGATTTGGAGGTCTAAAACATCAAATTTGCAGTTGCAGCCTCCAGCATGTTATCTTCAGAATTGAAGTAGCTCTCCAACATAATCAATAACAAGTCCATCAGAGTTGGCAGTCACCAAATACCGAAGACAGAATAGAAGGATGAAATTAAGCAAAATGAAGAAGTCAAAGGAAAAGTTGAAAATCTCAAAATAAATTCTAACTCTGGATGAGTTGGGCGCCCTAGCTAGCCTGGGGCGCCCAAGCTTTTGACCCCTAGATTCAACTTTCAGGAAATATCATCCCCAAGAGACCCCCTTCAGAATCCTTCAAGCTATCCAGCATGTCTAGCCAACAGTTCGTCAGACATCATGATCATCCAGAAATGAGAATTCATCAGAAGATCAGAAAGCAAGTGTAAAAGTTGAAAATCCAAAAAAAGACTAAGTTTGGAAGCCATGGGCACCCCAAGTAGCCAGGGGCGCCCAGACTTTTGA
Source organism: Sequoia sempervirens (assembly GCA_007258455.2). NCBI lineage: Eukaryota > Viridiplantae > Streptophyta > Pinopsida > Cupressales > Cupressaceae > Sequoia > Sequoia sempervirens. Next base: position 25,730 of record VDFB02121171.1, read on the forward strand.
GGCCCTGAAATCAGTTTTTAGAAGAGATCATCTCTAGAAGACCCTCCTCAAGCTATTCAGCAAATCTGACAATCAGTCAATTGGGTTAGTCTAGCTACCGGAATCGCGAATTCATCAAAAGATCAAGAAAACATGAAGAGATGAAAAATGTGAAGAAAATGGCTAACACTGGTAATGATGGGCGCCCCAAGAGGAGATAGGCGCCCATGATTTAAGGGTCAAGATCATGTTTTTATCAAAAGTTGCATCCAGGATAATCTCGTCAAATTCAATCAAGCTCCGCGATGGATCCTTCCGCCAAATCACAGGATTCATTGAGCTACCAAAAATCAAGATCAAACCAAGGGTAAAATAAAGCAAAAAATTGAAAATGGTGAAAAAATGACTAAGTCTAGAGAGGAAAAGCACCCCAAGAGGAGATTGGCGACCAAGGCTCAATGCCTTAGTCAATTTTTCCAAGTTTTATCTTTCAACATCAGAAAGTGTCCAAGTTCGATGCACCTGCTCAAGATTGGGTTCAAGAAGTTTTAAAGTTGGAGAATGAAAGCAACTTTTATCCTAAAAACCTATTTAAGAAAGCTTTTGTCTTCCATTATTCATTTTTGCAGGTTGGCGTCTAGAGCAAGAAGATTTTCCCTTTTCTCTCAACGAAGATTTGAAGACCCAAACGACATGCTTTTTTGGTGTTCTTCATGGTTAGATGTCTATCTTGTTTAGTTTTAGAAATAAAGCTTGCATGGTTGGCAAGTCTTAGTTGTAAAAGCAAGGAGATTTTAGGGTTCCCTACTCCTCTGCTTGTGTATAAATAAGGGCAGCCTTGCCCATTTTTCTTGAACAGTGCTTGTGATAGCAAATTGCAAGCCTGTAATGTTGCAAGTTGTTATTCAGTGTCAGTTCACTTTGTGTAAGAGCAAGCTTGCATGCCTCTTTAGCTGCAAGTTATTGTTCAGTGCATGTGTCTTGTGTCAATGTGTTCTGGTTTGATAGCTAAACTGTAAGCCTATTTTGCTACAATCCTACTGTCCCAAAAGTGTAATCCTTTGTTCTTGAGATTTGAGAAATAAAGTCTTGTGCCTACTTTGCCCTGATATAATGTCTCAGATTTCCATTTCATGTGTTATGCTTATATGATCTTTATTTCAGCTTGCATTGAAAGTAAGTAGATGTGCGTTGGGAGAAAAGTTTATTTAAGTATTTATGTCAGAGAATCCTTCCTTGTCCATTTCTAACTCTCTTGCTTTGCGTTTACTTGAGAAGTTAGAAACGTCATTAGAGTAGGCTTAGTCGTAGTTGAAATTCCAAAAGAGAAAATCTCAGCTACGATGCTTGAGTTTTATAACCTTGTGCTCTTAGCTGAACAAAAAGATAGGCAAATTAGTTTTAATTTACTTTCTTAAGCAACATCAGCAAAGAGGGAGCTTCCCCTCCTAATTCAAAGAGCAGTTTATCTGTGCATGGCTGTTCGTTTCTAATCCTCATTCCAGAGGTGCGAATTGAAATGCCAATAGTTTTTTGGTGCCCACCGTGGGGCACGAGGCATAAAACTTCAAGAAAGCTTACGCTTTATGACATGGGAATGACCATCTAGCACCCTATTGCATGATCTAGCCAGAAGCAATTGGTGATAACAACAATAATGCTGGCAGGAATCTTAGACGTCCACTCCCATTACCTTGGGGTAATAGCATTGGACGTTTGGCTTTTCAAGTAAATCATGAGTTACCTAAAGGGTCAAGGAAGCACTTTCCACGATTTGACGGCGATGGAACTCAACATCTTGATGATCATCTTTCCGCCTTCTCAACGGCCTGCGCCATCTTGCACGTGACACATGAAGACATCGCAGTGCGTCTCTTTGTGGAGACTCTTGTTGGGAATGTTGCCAACTAGTTCAATCACCTATAGTCGGGCACTATTACAAGCTGGGCAACTATGAGCAAGAAATTTTTGGCGCGATTCAAGCCTGCTGAAGACAATCGTTGGTTGTTTGCCCAACTTGCAAATTCAAAGATGGAGTATAATGAGCCCTTGAGGGAGTTTATAGCAAGATTTAATCGTCTTGTAGCAAGATTTAGTGATTAAGAATCATGATTTTCAATTTATGCTTTATTGAATCATTGATTTTGTTTCTTTCTCAAGTGGCACAATGCTCATCAAATCTATTGATGCATCGAAGAACACCAAAAATGTCGAATCCTTTGCGAGGCTTTGGATGAAGTCTTAGTTGATGTGGGTGAGGAGAATGTGGTGCAAGTAGTTACAGATAATACAACAAATTATGTTGTTGCAGGTAGACTACTGATGGATAGGCATCCATCATTATTTTGGACTCCTTGTGTTGCTCATTGCCTTGACCTCATATTGAAGAATCTTGACAAGATTGCATGGATCAAAGCATGTGTGGAGATAGCAAAAAATGTTTGAAAATTCATATACAATCACAAATGGGTCCTCAACATAATGAAGTAATTCATGGGGCAAAAGGAGTTGGCTCATCCTGGAATAACCCGGTTTGCTACCAATTTCATCACATTACAATCCTTGTTGCAGTCAAAAGGAGCTTGAGGTGCATGTTAGTTAGTGAGAAGTGGACTTCCTCACCATATGCTAAAACCAATGCAGGGGAAGATGTGGAAAATTGGATTTCTTATGAGCAAGGCTTCTAGGTACTTACTGCGGAGATCATAAAGGTAAATGTAATTACTAATTGTACATTATATTTTCATTATTGTTTTTATTTTATTTGTTTATTATTGTTGACTCTTACTTATGCTAATGTTTCTCAATAATTGTAGTTCACAAAGCCTCTAGTGGTTCTCCTATGAGTTGTTGATGGGGAGAAGCCCACAATGGGCTAAATATATGAGGGCATGGATAGAGCCAAAGAGGCCATTAGATCCATTTATGGGGGAGTTGATTATAAGTATCGCCCCATTTGGGAAATCATTGATAGATGATGGCACCTCCAACTTCACAAGCCCCTACACGCAGCTGCATAGTTTTTCAATCCGACATTCCAATTCTGCCCTAATTTCAAGGCGGATGAGGAGGTTCTGAGCGGGCTCTACACAATCATAGAATGAATGATGCCTGATTCTCGTATTAGAGCATAAATAGTCACCGAGATTGAGATTTTTAGACTTGCACAAGGAGATGTCTTTGCACAAGATATATGCAAGGCTACTCAGTTGACATTGCACCCAAGTGAAAATTTATTAAGGGCATAATATAAGTTTAAAAATAATAACTTTTTTTTTCTATTATTATTAAATATTGAAACTTAAAGTTGGACAATGATATTGGTTTTTTTCTTTTTCTCATCTCAAATGCATGGTGGGAAAGATTTGGTGCTAAGGTACCAAATCTTCAAAGAATTGCAGTTCGAGTATTGAGCCAACCATGTAGTGCTTCAAGTTGTGAACGCAATTGGAGTATGTTTGAGCACATACACTCAAAGAAGCATAATAGATTATCAGTGCAAAGGTTGAATGATCTAGTTTATGTTCAATACAAACTTTGCCTTCGCCATAGACAAACTTTGGGCACTGACTTATCACCCATCACATTAGAGGAGGTTGATCCACAATCAGATTGGATCACTAAGGTTGAAGATCCTATCTTTAGTGATGAGGACTTTGATTGGGTTGACCAGGTGGATAGAGAGGCAAAGGCAGTAGCCATGGCAAAGGAGGATAGAGCATGAGTAAACACCTTGGATGTTGGTGTGGGTGTCATTGAGACACATGCAAAGATCACGGCTTCATCATCATCCAAGACCTATCTTACACGCCTACGCAAGAGATCTGAGTGACGCAAGCTCCTCTTCGCCATAGACTTCTAGCTTTTGTTTTGATATTTGTTTGGAACTTTTGATGACAAGGATTTCATATTCCATGAGTATTGTATACATTTGACAACATTTATATATTTAATTGTGTTACTACTGTTATTTCCTTCAGCTTAAATTTGTGTTAATACTTGTGTGATCGATATATGTTTGTGTATGTGATTAAAGTAGTTTCTATTTGATGAGATTATTGTGTATTTAAGGTTTATTTATTAAAGGGTGCATGAAACAAGTTTTAAATCCTTAAAACTATGAATTTCTTGGGTTTTTCAATTTGTCAAGTCTAGGCATCAAATTTGAGTCCGAGTTAAAAATCAGCTTGCTGAGTCCGAGGCGAGTTCGAGTCTTGTAACACTGAGTGCAATAGATTGTCAATGCAAAGGTTGAATGATCTAGTTTATGTTCATTACAACCTTCATCTTCGCCATAGACAAATTTTGGACACTGACTTATCACCCATCAAATTAGAGGAGGTTGATCCACAATCAGATTGGATCACTAAGGCTGAGGATCCTATCTTTAATGATGGGGACCTTGATTGGATTGACCAGGTGGATAGAGAGGCAGAGGCAGTAGCCATGGCAGAGGAGGAGGATAGAGCGCGAGCACACGTCTTAGATGTTGGTGCGGGTGTCATTGAGACACAGGCAGAGATCATGGTTGCATCATCATCTAGAACCTATCTTAGACGCCTATGCAAGAGGGTTGAGTGATGCAAGTTCTTATGAGCCATAGCCTTCTAGCTTTTGTTTTGATATTTGTTTGAAACCTTTGATGCCATTGATTTCATATTCCATGAGTATTGTATACATTTGACAACATTTATATATCTAATTGTGTTACTATTGTTATTTCCTTGAGTTAAAATTTGTGTTTATACTTATGTGATCAACGTATGTTTGTGTATGTGATCAAAGTATTTCTATTTGATGAGGTTATTGTGTCTTTATGGTTTATTTATTAAAGGGTGCATGAAACAAGTCTTAAAATCTTAAAAATCTCTGAATTTCTTGAGTTTGTCACTTTGCCGAGTCTAGGCACCAGTCCGAGTAAAAAATCAGCTTGCCAAATGCGAGGCAAATCCAAGTCTTTTAACACTGGTAATCCATGTATTTGACGTGCAGCAGAGGTCAAGGGCTCAAACTCGCCAAGTACTTGATGAGTATTCATTGAAAAACTTGCCGAAATTGTCAAAAACTCACCAAAAAACTTTGCAAAGTAACTCTGGAAAATCTTGCCATAATTTTTTTTGCAAGTACTCACCAAGTCTGCTAACCGTACTATAGTGTAGGTCTATAATAAAACGGATTCCAAGAATAACACCACCTGGTATCTCAAGGGGCCTCAAAAGTCTGATTTTCTCCAAAGTGTGATACTAGCACCAACATTAATCAGACCTTCTTTCTACTTTTAGAGATGTTCTGCATATTTTCTAGCTATTATTATAGCTGAAATATACCAATTTCACGGTATACGATAACTAAAATATAAGATATCCACGGCGAAGGAAAGCAAAGTGTTTCATATTTGGAAATTTGTGATCTTGAATACACATGGTACAAATATGAGCCTAAATTTTGAAAAGTTATAAAAGCAAGAAGATAAAGTCGAATTCCGTATCATTTCAGATTGTTGAACTAAATATTTCACATGTAAGAGGCATAGCATTGTGATTTAGAGTTAAGAAGAGAGTGCAGATGGTGGAAAAAACTTACAGCAATGATGGGATCGTTGATGGTGACAGAGGAGAATAATAATGTGATCCAGTGGATGAAGGCGGAGGGCTGCGGTTGGTTTACCACATAGCACAGGGGATGCACGTCCACAAAAAAGACTCGCTTTGGGTAGCAGTTGTATACAAGCTTGTTGCTTGCTATTGCTATTGTCATTGTCCGTGTCCGTCTCTTCGTCGTCCTCATCGTTGGCCCTCCTGAGCAGCTGCCGCCGCTTCCCTGCTGCACCTTCCATCCCCACCCACGCTTTCCCACAATTTCCAACATAACCAAAATTTCCCTTTTAAGGATTATGTGTCACTCTTAGCAAATTATATGTTTGAATCTTTTTACTGAAAGAAAATATTTATCTTATCCGTAGAGTTTCATTTCGTATTACAGTCTTCACATAGTTCAGGGTGTAATAATCAACTGTATGCAAAAGATAAAGAGTAAATGAAAATAATAATAATGAAATAGGACAATTGTAATGCAAAGAAAATCTACACAATGAATATAAATTATGAAGTTTGCCAGACAATATAGTGAAGAATTTGTGGGAGAGCATGGGAAGAGTGCTTCAAAATATTATAGATCCATTTGGGTGCAGTGCAATTTATATTTAAACCAAGTCCAATGGGTACTTCCAAAAAGAGTAGATTTTTTTAATTTTTTTTAATTGAGAAAAAGAGTAGATATTTGATCCATATCAATGAACTCTGTCCTAGCAAATAGTGCGACTATATCTTTTTTTAATATCTAAAATTCATTATTTGTAAATTCCAAAAAACCATAAACTTGGATTTTAAGTATTAATTTGACACTGCAAAAAGGAGGCGATTGATAATGAATCCAAATTTATACATATATTACTTACTTTTATAACCAATGGTAAGCATAGGAATCAAAGAAATGTGATCTCATGATAGAAATGATCTCATGCTTGCATGATAGGCACAAAATGAATTTGTTGAAAATTATATATATAGATAGATTTTATTTTATCTAAAAAATTATATATTATTTTAATTAGTATAAATTATTATTTTTAAATATATAAACTGTTGTAATTATTGATTTATTAATATTACATTAAGTTTATCGATATAATTTAAAGGTATTGATTGTAGTATAAATTTATACATAATTATTAAAAAAAAAATTGCATTACTAATTATTTTTTTACAGTATGGGTCATTCTAAAAGTCTTTCAATTTTCAAAGGTTCTTGTATGATTGAAAATTATTATATTCAATCATTGTTCAATTTCTAGGAATTAATCTAGGATAAAGCTCCTTATGATCCAATGACAATTCCTTGAGGTATTACAATTCTCATTTGCAATAGTAAACAACCAACTTATAAAGGCACTCTACTAAGGATCACTATAATGATAAAATAATCAACATCATTGATCAAGTATTATTTGAGCTACACTTCAATGAGGATTTATTGATTTTTTTGACTGGATCATCAATCAATGAATACAATTTTAATTCAAGCACATTACAAACATTCTTCAACAATAATAATATATTATTACAATATTCCAAAGATAGGTACTAGCCACTATGTGACACTTGCCTTATATGATAGTTTGACAATGTGATATTTTTTGTACAATTAAATGTAATAAATTATCACATATTCTCCTCCCTTGATATTGATGATTTACACACAATTAAATCCCCATAAATTATCACATAATATCCCAATGGATATCCTTATAACTAGACTTTTCCATTTCTTTTATAAAATTCATTTTTCCTCTATCATATGGTTACCTTAGGTAAATGTAATAATTATTTCTTAGAATCTAATTGTTGTGTTATGACTTAGTCCTTTCATTTGAAATTTTAGGTTTTTAATTATGAGGTTGATTCCTTTGAAATTTGATATCGTAGGAGTAACATTTTACTCACAATTGAATACCCATAAATTATCATGCAACCCCCTTAATTCCTAATGGATATGCCTACAATTTAGGTTTTTTAATTTCTTTTATAAACTTATATCTCCTTCCATCCTATGATTACCTTAGGTAATGTAAGATTAATTATTTCTTTGAATCTAATTATGTTATTAATTAAGTTGTGTTATGATTTAATCCTTTCATTTGAAATTTTAAGTTTTTTGTTATGAGGTTGGTTCCTTTGAAGTTTCATTTTTTGTGTTAAAAACATTTCAAGTTGAGCAACTAAAATTTTGTGTTTATAAATAACCCTAGATTATTAGTTATTATTAATTGAATTAATATCTCATAACATAAAATATTTTATATTGGATCATTATATTAATAAGGTACATTCTAGACATTGTAACATTTGTTTGATTTATGTTTATAGATCATTAACAAAAATACTTAGAACTTATCAAGAAAGTTAACAAATCTTACCTTTATTTTATGCAAGGCATTATTGTCACTTAATGTAACATCTTACTCAAAAGAAAGTACCAAAGATAGAAGTGTTGTACAAAAGTTCACATCAACACGGGATAAATATACAATAAAAGGAATAGAGTCTATTATACTCATACCAACAAAAATGATTCAAATGACGATCCTTTCTTGTCTACTGAATCAATGTTAGATCATTTATTATTATGGTTATGAAAGTTTGTTAAGGGTGATCAAGAGTTCAAGGACATCAATAAGTGAACTATAAGACCCAAGAGTGAGCCTATTTGTATCCTTCCCAAGTTAATGATAAAATCAAAACAATAAGGTTAACATTAAGGTTTATTTTAGATATTTACATGTTTTTCAAATTTTGAAGCAAGCTTATGAGAATTTGATCTTCATTCAATATTTTTCAATCTTTTGTATGATATTTATATTTTAACAAATTCCATGGGTGCCTAAGGTCTATTTGTAGTATATTTTTGGTGTATTTTATAAGGGTATATCCATGTTCAATGAGATGATTATAGAATGTTACATATTTTTTAAGGTTTTACCTATTATTAGATATTATAAATAACTAGGGCTTCAAATGTAACATAAAGTTGACTACAAGTTTTCTTATAGATCAAAAAATGACTAATAAACCTTAGTGTACATTTAGAAAAATATTTTTCTAAGTTTGAACAAAAAATAAAACCTAATCAAGGTCCACTAAGAAAAAACAAATACCCTTAAAATTTTCCAAAACCAAAAATGTGTTCTATTGTTGCTAAAGCAAGTGCCAAAAAGATGGTTATAATTATTTTTTTCTAACACTAGAAGGAAGGGTGGATAAAAGACTTCAAAACCAAAATATTATCACTAATAACATAAGCATGTATAGTGAAGAGATATTATAAATTTTAAGTTTTGAAAAAATATCTAAAGAGTATCGAGCATATACCATTAAAAAGCTTGCCCAAAAGTGTCAAACATAAAAAATTATCTAATATACCTTAAGTAAATACCATTTGATAGAATGAAAAAAGATAAAATATGCAAAACTATCTAGAAGCTAACATTTTTTTTTTAAAATGAAAAGATAAGAAAATGGTAATTTTACCCCAAGTTTACACAAGAATACATTCTACCCTAAAGTCTAATATGCAAAATTTCCCTAAATGAATCTATGTGTGAGCCATAAGGGATATTATCCTCAAAACTACAAAATAAAAAAATTAATAACAAGGTATGAGAAATATGCCATAATAAATGGGTAGATAGGCTTTCAAAATATCAAAAATAACCCTAGTTGTCCTTCCCCTTATTTTCTCAAAATAATAAAAACAGAACATAGAAAATTACTAGTAGCAGTTTCAATAGATTACCAATAGGAGTTTCAATAGGATTTTCATTAGATTACTAGTAGGGTTGGCAATATTCTTTAACAACATACCATTATTAACAATCATTTTTAATAGGGAATTTCCCACTGATGTTCTTGCTATAGCCCGCAATGGGGCGGTGGATAATTTTAGGTTAATGAGATGGGTCTTCTTTGAAATTAAGGAGATTAAGTTGAACCAGAGAGCCATGAACAGTAAAATGGAGAAAGTTGATGATGACAATAACAAAGGCAGTGGTAGTGGTCGGGCTATTGACTTATGGACTGAGGAAGAGAAGAAGTATATGGTTGAGTGCCTCAAGAAAATGGTGGATGAATTACAGGATTTTAAAAGCAATCATGATGGCAAGCAGGCGAATATGGAGGAGCAGCTGAGGAACATCAAAAACTCTCTCCACAAAGTGTTGGTTATGAACCATAAGATTTTAAAATCCACTACACAGACCATGAATACCATGGTGGAGAACCTAGAAAAAGCCCATCAAGTAAAGACTGTTGTGTTTCTTGATTTAGACAAAGAGGAAGGGCAGCCAGATAGTGGGGGGCGAGTAACAGGACCAGAGCAAATTTGAAAAGGAAGGCAAACCAAGCTTTAGTAAACATCCAAGAGATCAAGAAGTTTTCACTTAATATGAACAGGTTGGAGCAGGAAGCGGCAGAGATCCTCAGGAACTTGGCCTAGGGGCTAGCTGTTTTGTGGTTTTTTGTCAGTTTTTTGGCTGTGTTGCCCTAGTTTCTAGTGTTTTCTTCTTAGTGGGAAGCTTTTTGTTTTTGTTTGTGCTCTATTAATGTTATATCCTTCGCTATCTGACTGTTAAGGGTTTCGGGACCTCTTTAAAACCTGTTTGTTCCTTAATCAAAAACAATCATTTTGAATAGGATTTTCTTTCATTGATATGTGGTATGGGAAGTACAAGATCAAACTTCATCATAAAGGAAGATCATGTGATGATTTATAATATATTTTATCCATTATTTAAAGTGAAATAACATCATACTACTATTACAAATTTCTTTGATAGGTTTTATGACAAGAAGCTATTGTTGGTTTCATTTTCAATAGCTACAGCTAATTTTCTAATCATTTTATGATATAATTGGACTCATCAAAGAATGATATATAAATAGTTGGCAAAGCATTTAAGGTTTTAACATCAAAGGAGGGCTTGTGTTATTTTTTAACCTAGAGTTTCATGATAAACACGACATAAGATAATGAGTTCTTAAATAAGGGAAGAGTTGTAAAAGATCTTAATGGAATGGTATATATGTAAGGAAAGCTAAGGTGCAGAACAAACTCTGCTAATGCCAAAACTCATAGAAGAATGCATATATGACTTTAAATTTTGCAATTACAATTCAATAAGATACACATGAAAAGAAAAATAGAATAGAGAAATAGAGATATACATGATTGGACACCAAATTTATGTGGGAAAACCCTTACGGGAGAAAAACCCACCACACCAAGTAAAGCCTCTATGTATTATAGTAAACAAAATTACATACAAAGATCAAACTTCACTTTCAGATGTCAATTGTACAGCAACAACATTTCCTTGATCAACCTCATACAAAACATCACTGTTACAATGCTCTTCTACAGCATACAATGAAATTCACATACACTCAGAACAAACCTCTGCTCAATTGATCAATCCTCTCTCAATCCAAACTATTCACCCTTTTCACAAGCGTTTTGTTAATTTCCCACAAGAGAACAGTCGCAACAGTTCAATTGCCAACTGGTTTTCATTCTACTTCTCTCATTGGTTCAAGACAAACCATGTAGGACAGTCATTTGGTCAAACGATTCTCAAATGTATCGCTTATCGGTGAGGTAACAAAATGTGTCTCACTAATGCCAAACTGTTCATTAACCATCGCACGCTCCAAAGCCTTTTACTGGTCTATCGCTCAGACTTGAAGAAGTCTCCTCGACCACAGGACCATTGGCATGACCAATGCTATCGGCAACAAACTAAGATATCATACTGATAGTTCAAGTCTCCCTGATGTCCCAAAGAACACCATGACCGCGTACGTCGGCAAGAGTCACACCAACTTTCATCAGGAGCAGATCCATCAAAAATAGTAATACTATCGACATTAGATCAGAAAGTATCATCGACAAACCAAGTCACCCCGATCACCTCATCGGCATGAGTCTCCCCGATGATCTCCTTTGGCAAGACATTACCATCGAAACGAGTTTGGAATCTCACTCCGACAATTCAAGTCATACCGATGACTTTCGTCAGCAAGACAAGTCCAAGGTCACACTGATCTAATCCCTCCAAGACTTTAGAACACTATTGCTTATCAGCAAGACATTCCAAGGGTCTCACTGATTTTTCTCTTTTAGGAGTTCCATGTCAGTAAGCTTGAGGCACTTTTTCCAACAATCTCCCACTTGATGAAGATCTTACTAACACCTCCAAAGCACAACGAAACTACTGAAATTCATGGGCACCAAGGCCCATCGAACTAGCACACCACCTGTACTTGTCTATGCTCACTGGTTTCGTCAATGCATCTGCAACATTTTCCAAAGTATCCACTTTTTCTAAAGAGACATTTCCATCCTCCACCATATCTCGTACAAAGTGATATTGCACATCAATATGTTTCATCCTAGCATGGTGTTGGGTGAAAATCATGTAATCAACTTTTCAACAAATTACACAACTAGGACTTCATCCACAGCTATGTGAGATTCAATCTTTCCTCTTAGCAAGGGGAGGTGCCCTTCTTACAATTAGAAACCAACTAGAGTATTTATAGAATATTCATAGTATTTACGAAGTGGAGGGTGCGTGTCACATTCATCATTCTCTCTTTTTTCAGAGAAGATGTATATAATACTTCACTATTGAAAATGTTCTTGATTCACAGTACTAGAAACTTACCAAAGCAATACAACTGATTCCCTATCTTGGAAAAGCATAGCTTAGAGATATCAGATAAGATTATAACAAAAGCAAAAATCGTGTTGGGTGAAAATTGTGTAATCAACTTTTCAACAGATTACACAACTAGGACTTCATCCACAGCTATGTGAGATTCAATCTCTCCTCTCAGCAAGGGGAGGCACCCTTCTTACAATTAGAAACCAACTAGAGTATTTACAGAATATTCACAGTATTTATGAAGTGGGGGGTGCATGTCACATTCATCATTCTCTCTTTTTTCAGAGAAGATGTATATAATGCTTCACAGTACTAGAAACTTACCAAAGCAATACAACTGATTCCCTATATTGGCAAAGCATAGCTTAGAGATATCAGATAAGATTATAACAAAAGAAAAAATGGAAACAAGTAAGGCTCACCAAGGCACAAAATTGTTTCGTAGTCTTTTCAACTGCAAATCTGTGAGAACAATAGAGTTTGTCACATTAGAAGCACAAAGTCTTCTTATATGTAGCAATTCATTCAAACAACATGAGAGATTACAAGCTCAAATTCTTGTAGATTCTTCAACCAAAAGCATTAAAACATAAACACAAATTCAAGTTAGAAATGTGACACAAAGTCCACAAGAATCACTTGAAGTCCTTCATATTTCATAAACTAATCACCACAAATCTCAATCAAATTCAAAAGACAATTGATCCAATGCAAAGTCTGGTATGCAACTTCTTCCTTTATTGATCAGATTTAGATTCACAAAACATGAACACGAAGTTTCACAATTTGTTGCAAATTGAGCAGCACTTTGTTGCAAAAACTAAAGGATGGCAAATACAATAGAAATCCCTCATATATGTAGAGGAGAGGGATGAGCAAATCTAGGAAATCAAAGGAGCAAAATTAGGAAAGTTAGGTGAGGTAATTAAGGAAAATCTCACCTAACTTTGACCAAAGTCAAAGTGTAATTTTTTTTCAAAAAATTACATCTCAGATTTGGTGTAATTACATTTCAAAAAATGACATTTAAGATGTCAAAAACTATTTACAAGATGCATAGGGGAAAGCATCAAAAAGTTGAACACTAGGAAATTAGGAATCTTCATGGTTCTTTGCTTGGGCGTGGAAGTCTTCATACTTCATCCTGGTTTCCTACGTGAACTTTTCATCCGAACCAAAGGTGTAGTCCACAATGGTGTGAATCCTCGTGATCAATCTCATGGAACATGAGTGAACCTTCTTGCACCTATCAAGATGTGTTTTAAGGTTATCCAATGTAAGCCTTGTATCACAAATGACATCCAGAGAGGCTTCTGAAAATTCTATACTATCAATCAACTTCATGATGGCTTCTTTGAAGATTTGGGATAGTTATGCGACCGGCAGGAAGATACGATTCTCCTCAAGAAGCTGCCCTTGTAACTCCTTGATTCCTCTTTCAAGAATCACATGATGCCCTTCGACATCTTCCTGTACTTGGTGGAGATATTTTGTCAGAGACTCAAACACATGAATACAGTGCTTCAAATATTCTCTTACCTCTATGTATTTTCCTTTGTCGGGAATCACCCCGGCTTCCACCAATTTACTGAGCTTTGCCTATTTCATTTGTGACCACCACAATAGGCATTTTTCCATTTCTCTGCGCTCTTGGGAAAGTGCACTCTCCTCCTTATCAAGCTCTGTTTTGAGCTTGGCTATCAGAGTAGCTTTCTCATCCACAGTAATTATAATTTGAGAACCGTGTTCTATGATCTTTTTGACGAAATCATACAACACCTTGCCTTTGGAAGAAAACTTCTCTGTTTTCTTGACAGTTGGGTCCTCAACACTTACCATTGCTAACGGTTGTGCATTACATGTAGATCCTGCAAGTCTCCTCACAATAGTGGCATAATTCTCTGCCCTCTGTTTGTACATATTACGAGTTTGCTCCATTTTATCCAATCTTCCAGCCAAAATATCCAAAGTCACCTGAGCATCTGCTTTTGCACTTTCATTTGTAACTTTTCCAAGCTGGACCCTTATTACTATGTAATCCTCCATGTTGGAATCTCCTTCTTCATGAGGTGGTATGCCTATTTCTACATACTTATGACTAGTTTTGTCAACATTCAACCACAAGTACACTTTTTCCTTTTTCTTCGCTTTAGCTTTTGGAAGGACTATCTCTTCAAGGTCAAGCTCTTCTGGAGAAATCATTTGCTTCTTTCGCTTCGACACTTGAGATATCAACCAAGGGGGAAGAGAGATGGTACGAGCTTCTGGATTAACCGTCAACTCTCTTGTCACTGTCTCTTCTGAAGTAGCAACTGGTATCGTGACAATGGGCTTAGTATCTATCATAGCTGCTCCTATGCTTTTTGTATTGAGATGTCAATGTATTTCTCCATCAATGGAACTTTGAACACAATATCAAAGAAGTCAGGGTCGAGTCTCAATATCTCGTGCCCGGAAGAATCAATCACACTTCTACTTTCCCTGATGTAGTGGGATGCAACTTGAAGGACAAATTATGTATTATGTGCAGCACTAGGGAACATAGACACCAAATGTAGGTTACTGTGTACGATTGCTCACATAGAATCATCAAGAGGCTTCTTCTCAGTTCTCTTTGCAAAATCAACTAGGTCTTGATGACCAACCTCTGTATCTTTTATCTCTTCCACCTTGGAGACCACCACATTCGGCGGATAAACACCTTGATATTTCTACTTCATTTTGTCTTTAGCCCTTGAAGACGATGGAGGTTTTCTGGTAGTCATCTGAGAGCAACTGAGTCTACAAGCAACAACTTCGAGGATCTTTTGATGATATTTGAAAAGAGATTGTAAGATGTGGAAACAACAAACGTTAGTTGGAAAACAACATTGGGATGCACAAAGTGAGCAATGATGTCGAGCAAGCATGAAATGAGTGATAAGGCACACAAAACGATGTATAAAGTGGAAGGAATGAGGTTTAGAGCGAAGCTAGCAAGTTTGAAGTGCTAAGGAGAAAAAACTGGGAAAAGTGTAAGGGCGCCAAAATTCAACGCCCTTGCACTTGAGCAAAATGAATGTGGTACAAAGGCGCTGAAAAACAACGCTTCTGCACCTTCCAGTGTTAGACACTTTTTTGGGCTTTTGATGTAATGGCGCTATTTTTTAGCGCTACTGCACTTGAAGCATGAACTTGGAAAATAATGTGTAATGATGTTTGAAAACAACACCTTGACAATTTTGAAGCATGGAACGCTTAAAGTCAACACTTGAAAACATGTATTGGGTTGCATTCGACCTTCATTTCACTGCCATTTCACATGTGAATAAAAACCATGCAATTTTACTCACAAAACTTGAGTTTCTTTCATTGCTCACACCAAATCATTGTTGAAGGGCGATGTGAGAAGATATAAAAAGCGTGGGAGTATGAACAAAAGGAAAAACGCATACAAAGAAGAAATCCACGTCAAAATAAATAATGGAAGTTCGTTTGTGTGATGATGTTTGAGAAAACGTGATTTAAAAGGAAGACAAGCTCACGTATTAACAAGACACCATAGACAAAAAGAAATAAGGAAAACGCGTGGGTTTACTGAAAACGTAAGAAGAAAAGAGAAAAGCGCACGAGTAACATTAAAAACGTATTTACAGATCACAAAATGTTATCAAAAAAACACTAAGTGTGAAGGAAAGAAAGAAAAGGAGAGAGGAACGACATACCTGAATAAAAACTCAAAACCTAGCTGTTAGAATTTGTTTAAATCTTCACCAAAACGCATTTTTGGAGGTGAGAGATATTCACCCAGCAAGGAGGAGTGAAAATCGAATGCCAAAAGTGAAGAAGAAGAAAGCTAAAATCACTTTTAAGTGATTTAGAAGAACTCAAGTCAACCCAATAAAAAGTGGCATGAAATAAGGCACGATAAGTGAAAAAAATAAAAGACATGAAAAAACATGCCTAAGAAAATTTTTGGCTAAGTTTGGGAAAAATGTGTAAAAGCGCTAAAATTCAGCGCCATTATATCTTATTACAATCACCTTTGTGCAGGGGCATTGATTTTTGGTGCCCCTGCACTTTCAACACTTAGTCATTTTTTCAAAGTGAGTTGGAGCACTATTTTTTGATACAACTGCACTTTTCCCAATTTCACTAAGTATTAACAGTGAGACTTCGAGAAGGTACTCGTTTTGAAGGTCTTCACAAGGTGATCATAGGGGGATGCTCAAACTGATTGTTTGAGGCTTTGGAACACATTTTGAGGTGGATCAATAATCACCTCGTTTTGTGTGCTTAAACTTCACGAACCTAGGAAACAAACAAGTTTCGTAGGGGGGTTATCCATGGAACAAGCGCAGCTAGATTCTGTGATAACACATGGAAAGTAGGATTTTTTTCAGATAAATTGCACTTTGACTGTCATAGTAAATTGTAATCTGCCCTGCATCAAACCCAATGTTAGAACACAAACATTTTAACCAGATTGCTTCTTTACAGGCGTGTGTAGCTACCATGTATTCTACCTCTATAGTGGACAAAGTATCACAACCGGTCATCATTTTTAACTAACTGCACTCACCATCTATGACATATCTACCGTGGATCTTCTCGTCATAATGTCCCCGTCATAACTGTAATCCAAGACACTCACTAATGTTGAGAGTCCGTGATTCAAACTAAATTCCATGGTACAAAGCATATTTTGAAGTGCCCTTTAGAAATCTAAACACTCTTTTCACAACATCCTAATGTGTCCTCAGGATTTGGCTGCGCAACACCATAATTCCATCATAAATGTCCTACCGGGCCTTGCATGCACTCATTGCATACATTAAACCGTCAACTGCACTTGCATAAGGCACTCTGGTCATGTTCTCCATCTCAGTAGAATATTTTGGACAATCTTCAACAAATAGTTTCGTTCCCTACAAAACTAGAACAACTAGCTACTTGCAATCAATCAAACCAAATCTCTCCAGAGCAGTATTAATATACTTACCTCACAATAAAAGTTTTCTACCTTTCATCCCAGTAGTTATTTACATTCAAATAAAATTTAGTTGCACCAAGATCTTCATTTTAATCTTTAGAACAATCGATTTTAGATCAAAACGCTAATGCTTCATTGCCTATGAACAACATATAATCAACATAGAGAGTAATAATAAGAACATGATCATTTTCAGCTTTGAAGTACACACAATGATCATATTTTGATCTTACAAATCCCAATGACAAGACAAAAATGTCAAACTTCTTGTACCACATTCTAGGAGATTGTTTTAATCCATAAAGATATTTTTGTAACTTGCAAACTAGATTTTCTTTACCTTTTTTCACAAAGTGCTCAAGCTAGGACATATAAATCTCTTCTTCAAGATCACCACAACACGTTGTCTTCTACATCCATATTCAATCTCAAGTCATACTAACAAGTGACAAAAGAAACTGACAGATCGTCACCTAGCTATACAGTGGAGAAAATATTTTCCATAATCAATTCCCTCTACCTAGGAATATCCCCTTGCAACCAACCTCGCCTTATACTTTCAACACTGCCATCCAGACCTATTTTCTTTTTAAATACCCATTTGCAGCCAACAATTTTTCTACCTTCAGGCAAGGGTACCAAACTCCAAGTGTCATTATTTTCTAACGATGCCATTTCTTCTATGATTATTTAGATTTTTCCATTCAACTTCCCAACTGTGAGTTGGCTTATGCTTACAACCGATTTCGTAGATTATTATTCATAGCGCCTTTAAAAGATGACTTTCGCATTTTTTTTTTGCCACCAGCGGAATATGATGTGGTTTAGATATACTGCATGTAAGTTGTATTGCATTGAAATTTTTTATATTGATTTTATTAGCTGAATATACACACAACATCTCTTCAATGTACTGAAACTTCATGGTCTACCTGAGACTTAGGACCCGTGATTTACACTTCTGGAGTTTTTAACAGTACACCGAATTAACTATTATTTAGAGCAGGTTCTTATCCTTTGTAGATAAATGAAGGAATAAAGAGAAAAAATTTCGAGTGGTTTTTATTCCCCAAGAGGGTTTTCCACTTAAGACATATAATGTGTTATGTGATGAGTCTTGGTGTGATTGTTTTTCATGTCTATCTAATTTTCATAAGTTATCAGATGCATTAATGTCTATTATTAGTTCTTAGTTTTGCAATGTTAATATGATCTGCTATTACAAGTACTTTCACAGTCATATGTTGCAAACTGGTTTAAAAGCTCTATTTATCCAAACATGTTTCGCATGTTGTGCTGAAAAGGATTTAGTCTCTCACATCGCATGTTCATTCATTGATTCATAGTTTAAGATTTTTATGTTTCAACCTGTCATAATATACTAAAGCTTTTTGTTGTCTCAATACTTATTATATGTCATTCAGTTGCTCAGTTGCTCAGTTGTTGTAGTATCTCAACTGCATTAAAATCTGGTGGTCTTAAAGTGATTCAATGATGTTGGTCTTCATTTACACAGTCTTATGAGTTGCACCTGTTTTGTCATCATGCTTTGATTGTTAAACAATTTCAGAAATATCTTTTGCAAGTGCAAGATATCTCACACAAATCATATTGGCATAAGTTGTCTAATGGACTGAGTTAATGTTGTTATATCTTTGTTTACCCCTTTTCATGAACGCTCTCAAAGTGATTACTCTGCTATGTTATCAATCAAAAGGTTATCTGAACTAAAAGTCTTTGTCCAAGTTTAAAAGGTTTAAATTTTTGGTTTGTCTATCAGACACTGATTCACCCCCCCTCTCTCATCTCAGTGTTTCTCCATACTCCAACATTATGTTTATTGGTAGACAATTCCATCAAATAAAATCATGTGTCATCAAGCACTTAGGGTTTCAAAATGCTAAATTTTACAAATTCCCTAAAGCAAAGATGAAGAAATTAGATTCGAGTCACCAAAATTATTTGGTGAATAGTTGTTGCTCACTAGAGTCTTAAGTTTATCCAAAGTATTCACTATGATTAGAATCAAGGAGTTGCATCAAAATTATTAAGAAGGGCCAGCTACAAACTAGTTAGTTTTGGCCCATGTTAATTTTTGTCACAGCCATTTTAGTTTTCTATTTTTTGTGGATTTTTGTTTTTGAGATAACCTACTAGAAGGTTTATCTTTGGGAAACAATAACCATTTTAATTGTGTCTTTTTTGGAGGATATCTATTTTGAAATAACATACTAGATTTTTTATCTTAGGACAAGAGATATTTAGTTGAGATCTATTAAGATTTATTCCATTTTAGATGATTTATTCAAAAATATTAATATTTTGGGCTTGCTTTGATTGGAAGCAAACTATTGATAACATAGAACTAAAAATAGCTTTTAATATTTTTCATGCAAAGACTTTGTAAACACTTATAAATAAGTTCTTTATGGACTTAGATTTCTTAAAAGTATTTTTTTTTGTACTCATTATTATAGAGTAAAAAGTGCATAATTCATAATTATTGTTTTATGTCACATGCTCATTTTAGTGTATTTTCCCTTAAATATGTTTAAGGGATCATTTATCTTGTTTTTTAGCTTGAAAACCTTCATTAAGATTCCATGCTAACAAAACCAAGACCCTCTTAAATATTTTCTATATAATCTTAACATTCTAAAACCTACATGTAGACTTAGGAATTAGTATTAATACAAAATGACCAATACATTAGTGTGATTATAATAGTATCCACCTAAACACTAGTATGATCACACAAATGACCAAGAAGTTAGTGTGATTTTGATAGTGTCCACCCACGTCAAATATATTTAAAATATCTAAAAGATGATTCCATAGACCTTTTTGTGTTATCTAAAATAGTTTTCTCTCCATGCAATTTTATAACAATATATTTTATAACTTTGTTGAATCTCTCTTAATAGCTCTAAGGTATATTTTTTTCTATCATCTATGACTCAAAAACCTCCCTAATATTTTATAACCAATATTTGCAACTATTCTACCCTTTGTCCATAGTCATTGTTTACCCTCATATTCCATAGCCAAAAACCCTAAACTTAGCTTAGACTTTCCCCATGGAATCTTGGTCAATCCACTTCCTATAATTCCTCTATTTTCACAAAACATAATAG
Organism: Sequoia sempervirens; assembly: GCA_007258455.2. Classification (NCBI taxonomy): domain Eukaryota; kingdom Viridiplantae; phylum Streptophyta; class Pinopsida; order Cupressales; family Cupressaceae; genus Sequoia; species Sequoia sempervirens. The sequence continues at coordinate 46,092 of VDFB02121171.1, forward strand.
ACACTTGTAGTGAATATCCATGGAATTAAATTACTACACCTTTAAGCACCCACCACTACACAATTTGCACTCTAGGTTTCCACAAATTATAATATTTCACCTACTTGTTGAGGTTGAAAAACACTGTGTAGGCTACTAACAAAGATAATTTCCCTAAAAACCATAATCCATTCCCTCCCCCCTCATAGGTTTTATCATAGACAAACTACTAACATCATAAATTTGATCATGGATTCTATAAGTGTCACTAAAGTCACAACCAAATGTACATATCTAGATTTTTTTTTCATTTCAATCAAAATATTTTACCATTTTATAGGGCCAATAATCCACTTAGGAGGTCAAAAACATAGTTCATGTAATTAAGTCTATGAAGTTTAGCTTTTAGTACAAATCAAAAAATTATCCAAGCGTGAACACTATTATAATTTATGAGGTTACTACAATGGTTTCTAGGTCACAACTATGACATATATAGGTCAAGACCATCTCTTTCAAAATATCAGCATTAGAGATAGTTCCTAGAGCTCTTCTTTAATTTTGGGAGGCCTTCTAATCTTTCCTCTTTCATTTGCAACACACAATTCCTTTCTCAACTTTAGTGTAATTTTTTTAAGTTTTATTATTGTTATTTTAACTTCCTTATTAACATAGTAAGATACGAGCACAAATAAATTTTAAACAAGTACACAATAGTAAGTATATAAACAAGACTTCTTTTATTAGAGGCAATTTATTTTATCTTACAATTACTAAAAGTGTTATTTAAAGTGTACCTGTGTGATTTTATGATATTTTGATCTTGTAAACTAAATATTATTTAATATTTATTACAAATGTTGTATTTTAATTATATTAATTTGGGTTTTGTAGCTCTATATGGAATTCTCCTTATTCAATTCATAATATCTTGTGTATGTGTTTAATCAGGTTCCATGTTTGTGTTGTACTCATGCTTTTTTATGTGTTTAGCTAAAAAGAGTAACTATTTTCTAATTGTTTGAATTTTTCAAACATTAGACAACATATATTTTCTTGTGTGGAAGTGTTTAATAGCCTTGTGCAATAGCTAGCTCGAAAAAATTACTTTAAGTTTGTCTACATTGCATACTCAAATTAAATCCTAGTAGTTCTAGTTTTATTTTAGTTTTTAAGTGTAATGAAATATTATCATTTCCTTTACTCTTCGAAATGAATATTTCCCTTCTAGTTTGAAGAAAGTTATATTCTTAATGTGTTTGAATTTTTGTTTTCCTAAAAGAAACAAATTAAAATATTTTTCCATGCCAACTATGAAGCATGAAATTCAACCAACCACTTATAATTGTGAATGAATATCTTGTTGATATTTTTCAACAAGATGGAGCAATAAATTTAACCAATTATAAATGCAAATAATAGAATTAAAAAGATGAATTATAGATACACAAAAAATTTAACGTGGTTCACCCAATGTGGGCTATGTCCACAAATAGTCATCTAATATTATTTAATATCTACCAAAACATAGAGTATAGTGTTGCATTAACCTACAACAATATTCACAGTTGCATATGCACTTAAAAACACGTATAGTCTACTTGCACAACAATCTAATTATTGTATATTCATCCACAAACCCGTGTTGTTTTCCCCCATGTGTTACTACTAGGTGCTACTTCACACAATACACAATTTGCTCAATTTTCCATATGCATGAACATTATTGTGTGTTGCTTCAACTTCACATCGTGACCCTTGGATTTCCACATTCGCAACAAGGAAAATATCACAATTTGGGTTGTCATAAAACCATTTTTTCAATCAAAATTACTCACAAATTTCTTTATTAATTTTTTTTTTTTTCTTTGGAGCGCTAACCCCAACAACCCCTAGACCCCCACCATGGGCTCCACCCCAAAGCCCCCACTAGGGGATGGTCCCCCAAACCTTGTAGGAGGGGATCTTCCCCCCTACACTCCCTCGTTAATGAATTTGGAGGAAAATGTGGCTACCAAAGTCACCAAAATATTAACACTAGAGCATGATCAAGCTCCACAAACCAGCACATTTTTTGTGTAAAAATGTGTATTTTGGCCTAACTTGAGTAGGATTAAACATAAATAAAATCATTTTTATAGTAGGAAGACTAGTCTAAATAATCGGAATTGGAATTGAATGATTTATACATTCAAAGTTTATACAAGGGCATGATGTATGAGAATTCATTTTTTTCAATAAGGAAATTTAGGTAATAGGATAATAATGATGGTTCACCTCCTCTATTTTCTCAAGGATAGAATTTGATCTTTTTTCCTTAGAATCACATCATGATATTATTTATGGATTATAAAAGGGTTTTCCTAAGTTCTTTAGTAATGGTAACCAACACCCAAAAAAAATATTTCAACAACATCATGTGGTATATTAGGAGTAGCTCATGAAGATGTTGTCACTTAATTGTTTATAAAAATTTTGGTAGGTGATACAATATATTGGTTTCATCATATCTATGTCGAATCAATCACTAATCGAGAATTTTTTATGAAGATATACTTGCAAATTGTTGATTTACTTCAAACTATTAGGAAAATATATCTACAAATCCCTTATCATCTAAATTCATAAATAAACTTGGGTTGGGGCCCTAGCTCGGTTGGCTAAATCTTTCCTATTGCAGGAGGTTGGTCACGAGGTCTAGTCTCCCCCACCCCCATGGTATCGGAGGGCGTGTCGCGCCAGCGCCGCCAGTCACATTAAAAAGTTTACCAGGCGCACTGTAGTTTATATGGGGTCGTGCTACTCGATTCCTGCAGTCTAAAAATAAAAATAAAAATAAAAAATCATAAATAAACTTAAATACTAAATATACAAATGCTTTCCACATTATCCCTATGAGGAAAGAATACAAGTATCTAATATAAGAAAAAAAATATTTGTCTCAATCTGTAAAACAACACCTAAGAAACAATAAAAATAAGATAAGAAGAATAGAATAACCATAGACAAGTAAACAACACTTACGTGAAAAAAACAATGAGAAGAATAATAGAACAAACATAAATAAGAGTGGCATATATACCTTCAAAAAACCCTTCAAGGAAAAACCTAGCTCTAAAGCATACACATCCAATGTATTTTATATAATTCTTATAATACATTAATAGAGCCACTATGCTTCAATGAGATTAACACTCATCAATATCAAAGGAAAACTAACAACATAACCCTATAATTGTTACACCTCGTCTCTTTGTTACCATGTTACTTTCACCATGTAGGTAAATATGATGACAAATGTTTATCGTGACTTTGATATAAGGTGAATGAAATACTGAAGTATGCATTAAATATGTTATTGCAAATGATTATGTACTAAAGACATAATAGAATCAGAACTATTAATAGTTGAATAGCTGGTTTAAAGAGTCTTGTTCCATGGTTGTTTATTTGGATTGAATTATGTGATTGAATAATTGTATAAGAGTCTATGTTCTTCTTTATGTGTTCATACTTATAAGTTAATTGATGGAGTATATACCAAGATTGCATAAATGTATATATATGTACATGTCCTTGATAACCCATATGCATGGGAGTACCAATTGGATAAATGAGACATATACATACATGCATACATATATATATGCACTTCGAGTATATATGTTGATTGATGTATATGTGAGTAAGTCTTTGTGTCAAGTGAAATTCCTTCTTCGCAAGTTCATACTTACATATTGATCGACGAGGTAATACATAAGAATGTATATATGTATGTGGTACGATATAGTTATTTATGCATATGAGTATATGTGTGCATGTGTATACGTAGGTAGACATACTTACGCATACCCATGAACGAATATAACATGTGCACAAGAATATCGATTGAACAAGTACGACATATATATATATATATACATATATACATATATATATATATATACCTTATGTATATATATTGATCAAGGAATATATGTGTTTACGTGGATATTAAAATATCAATATATGTATATAAGCGATAGTGAAATTATGTGAACAATAAGTAATAAGTAAATAAACAAATATATATTGTTAATACATATTAATAATATATATATATATATAATGATATATATTTAAATGTATATATATAATATATAGAATTATTTCAAAATGTTTACAAAGTAAACATGGTACAGACTATATTTAAATCATTTACAATTATAAAAGATCCTTGAAATAACTTAAAGTGCATAAGGTAATAGTGCTAAGTTATATGTTAATCGAATAATAAATGTATTGTTGTGTATAAAGTAGCATTGGGTTATAGTGAATGTTAGTGGGTGCATATTTAAAATGGTTGCAATATGAAACAAGCCACACATATAGCCAACCTTTTGAGCCATTGACCAACGCATTTTGTGAGGAAGAATAAGTCAAACCAACACATACATAGAGCATAAATGAGTATATGTTGTATGAAACCCGTGCAGGAGTAAGTCAAGATAACACATAGTATGGAGTAAGAGGCAACACATAGTATAAGGGTTTTAATGCAAATGAATGAATAAGGCACATACAACATACATGGTGCAGCCTTAAAAGGAGTAATATCCAATGAATAAGGTTAAGATACCAAGTCAAAAGCATGAAACAAAGCACATATAGTGTTGTTGTGTAAACAGTTTAGAATATGGTTAATGTTGTTATGAATCCTGTAGACTATGTCAAGTTGCACCTATGAAGGTGGCACCAAGGATAAGAGGTGGTGCCATATTTGGTAGAAAATGGAATGCAATAGAAGTCTTTGAATTTGAATAAGCCTACAAATAAGTGATTAGACTCAGTCAAGTGCAAACTTGGCAACATTTTGGAAAGGAATTTGAAATAGGAAATTTGTTTTGATCTTGTTATCCCAAATATCAAGTCGAATCAGCTATAAAACCGTCATGTGTTGCAAACATGTGAGTGATGCGTTGCATGAGGAAGAAAGGTGGAAAAAGTACTTACTTGTTTGTAGCCTTCAGTTGCTCACAAATTAGTATAAATATAGGTTCCCATTCTTCCAATTGTTACACTTATCATTTTGAATTATCTTGATGCTATTTTGCTATGAGTTGAGAGCTTGTGAGTTGAGAGTTATTTTGGTATATCATATTTGTGGCTTTTGTGAGGTTTGGTGAGAATTTAGAGGAGGATAGTCAAGTGGATCTTGGAGGAGGGATCAATCAATCTTGAGGATTCATACTAGGAAGGAGTTTAATCAATTGGAGAATTATATAGGCATGCTAGTAACTATGCCTTTGTCTTTATGTTGTAAAGGATAAATTAGTTTATTTACTATGTTGGGAAAAGAGTGGTTTGAATATGTTGTGGTGTTTGTTTATGATTTTGTATCTCTTGGTTGTGCATTACGTTGTAGAACCTATCTTATTAGTTATATTTGTATGTACCCAATATATGGGAAAGATTTGTATGTATGTGAAGTATTGATACTATATGTAGTTGTCATTGCTATATGTAGGATGTTTATACTAGACGTATGTAGAATGAAATGAGAAATATGGTTTACATCGATGACTTGAGGTAACTTGTATTTGATAGCATATTATGCTAGGTAAACCCTAGTGGTTAATGAAGTTAGCAAATACAACAGTAATGTTGGTATAATAGATATGTTGTCATCAAATAGGATGTGACATCATGCAAACCATATTGATAACCTTTACTTATTCGATCACTTGTCACTACATTCAAATGAAACCCTAGGTTGAGAATAACCTATTTGATTGGGATGTTTACTTGATCATTGATTTACACACATAGGTTGAGATTAACCTATATAGTCTAATTGATCATTTGATTATTGTTTATATCTTTGATTGAGGTCATTTAATGATGAAGTTTATACTTTTGAATGAAGTCATTTATTGATGAGAATTATACTCTTGATGGGATTCGTTTATTATTGAGTTATACTCTTGATAGGAGACATTTATTGTTGAGATTATACTTTTTGAAAAGGATTCATTTGATGTTGTGACATTGTGAATACCGTATGGATGATTAGGTTATTCCTGGGGATTGGGATAATCCATGGGAAAGGGGATAACCTATGTATTCTAAGTTACTAGGTAGTTAAGTCACTTTGATTATGAGATGTTATGCTGGTTAATCTTAGGATTTGTTTGATCCATGGGAAAAGGGGTAACCTAGGTATAGAATATGAATGGTCTTTAATCCAAATCAAGCTAGGAAGGTGGGTGAACATGTGACGTCTAATCTAAGTTTAGGGTAATGGAAACTTTGGCGAAATTAGTGTAAGTAGCCATTGTTTACACTATTTGTTCCACTATGATCTGTGCTTACGTACTAGGCATGGGATGTTCATACATGTAAGTTGTAACCACTATATGTCAGTCTAGAAACATATAGGACACAACACCAAGCTCAAACTAGGATATTTTTATGAGGCTATCAAACCAATCTCTTCATTAAAGGGTATGGCCATCTTACCAGTTAGGTAGATATGCAGGGGACCGCAGTTTGTGGTTGGCAGAAAAGTGCTTAAGTGATGCTTCTCCTCATCAATTGGTAGCTAAGATTTGGGATGTACGTGCCAATATTGGGGACATCTAGAATGTATGCACCAATGCAAGGACATCAAGGATGTATGCCCAGGTAGGGACATACAAACCATTTGTATCTCTATTTCGGTAAGCTCTTAGAAGCTATGTATATGTATCCATCTCTATGAAAATTGTAAACATGAAATATCATACAGAAATTATGTATCATCATTAATTGAATCAATGAAAGGAATTATTTTGTATGCAATGGGAAAGTTTGAAATATATTTCAAATGAGCATTTATTATTCAAAGGAAAAGAAAAAAATTATGGCTCTTAAAGGTTAGATGCATAAACTATTCACTTGTGGGTAAAACATAGGAAAAATTACTATGTAGAACAATAGGAATGTTACAATAATAAAATAATACATAATACCACTATCTCAAGCCCTTAATATATAAACTTATAAAGGCCCAAAATACCATGGTAAGAAATATAGAAACTCATTATAAGAGAGTGAGCTCCAAAATAGAATATAAATCTTCTTGCAAGAATCTTTGATCATTAAGAATATAACGGTAAAATTTAACTCCCAAGAACTCCCCATGAAGCTATAAGTGTATCTTAAATGCACTAATAATAAAATATGCCCATACAATTCTATCATGTAATCACCTCATCAATACCTTATTAGACAATATTTCTAAGTTTTTGAAGAAATAAAAAACATTACTTATGTCCCTATTGTCACATTAACATCTCATTTTGACCACTTTATAATTATTTCATATGCATACATAATTAATATTTTATGAAAATTATGTTATATTAGACCTTAATCCTAACACAAACTAGTTGAGGGTAGTCATATCTTATTTTATCAAATTTTATGTACCAAGAAGGATGCTAACAAGCCTTTAAGAGAGTTGATCAAATACTTCAATCATCTTGGCAATATGATCCATACCACCTTGAAGCCTTCTCCAGAAATGTATTTTAATTATTTTAATAATGCTCTCTCACCTAAAATTTTCTTCTTATTTAAAACATGTTAGGCTCATAATTTACTAATGTGTAATACCATGTGATAGAACTAGAGGATAACATGAATCTTATGACTAAATTTTTTCACTTTGCTAGGGTTTGAATTTTCTAAGACTTTTGATGGGATTATGTGAAATGGAGGATTATTCAAGGGGGCCCTCTAGTGCTCCATAGGTCATGAGTATTATTTTGAGGCAAATGTTTCTAAATATTTTTATGGCATGCATATCTCCATTATTGTTTCAAAGGAAACACTCATGTGTCAAATGCTGTCTCTATAAGGCTGGATGAGGATGTTATTTTTGTCAAGGTGGGCCACCCATCTTGGGTTGATAAAGTTGCTAGATCTGGTGTAACAACCACAACCTTATAACAAGGAATTTACTTGGAATTTTAACCAAAAAGTAAAAAGTACTCATTCCTTAAAAAGGACATAGAATTTTTCTTTCAATAATCAATAATTGCAATTGCATAACTGATATCATAAGAGTATCATAATAAATCCATTTCATTTTTTTTAACTAAAAAGAATAATCAACTTTTCCTTTTAAAATTTTCCATAAGAATGATTAAAATAAATAACATAAACATTTAATATGTAAGGAACAAGGTTAGAGATCCATAATTGGATGCTTTCTTTCTTTCTTTCTCCCAAGACTCAGCATGTCATTTGCAAGAGGGAGAAAATCACCCAAGTGCTTTACCTCCAACCATGGACCAACAGTCCCTGGCACACCTTCCTCACTAGAAGTGGTCCTACCCTTCAATGAAGGGTTTAGTTAAGAACCCTCTAGTAATTGCCATCTAATCTCTGGTGTTGTGGCCTACTTAACCAATACCGTCAAACAACTATGGAGACCTTCCAACTATGAATAACAACTTTGATTGCATTAAGTACCTAGAAAACAATGAATCAATAAGTGCAAGTAGAGATAATAGCACTCACTTTGGCCAAACTATTTGTAATATATAAAATCACTACTTTCTTGGAGTGAAGTCGTTCATTCACCCACCCTACTCGACTTGGAGAACTTAATCTAACCTATGGTTAAAACATACTAAAGACCATTGGTTAATATTTCATACAAATTTTCATTTAAAAGGTGATGCCTTTATCTAATTCATACTCCTAGACACCTGTCAATCTTGAGCATAATATTGCTCCTTGACTTTTGTCCATCTTGAGTATAGTACTGCCCCTAGACACCTGTCAATCTTGAGCATAGTACTACTCCTTGTTAAATCATAATTCATCTAGATTGGTTAAGTCTCCATGACTTTAAAATACCCATGTTACGTTCATGTAACATCTTGGACCTTGGCATCTGCCTCAAGTTCAATATTCTTACTTGCTAAGTCAATAAATGAATTGATTGGTTAGACTTCACTGGCCTTGAATACCCAAGTTACGTTCTCGCAACTTTTTGGGACTTGGCAACTACCACTTATTGAAGTCCTTCGTATTAGTTCGATGAGAGTATTCAATCTCCCATTCTAAGCGCAAGTAGTTGATACTAATGACTTGTGCAATCTTTGACTGGACTCTCTTGGTCACAAACTAAAAGTGCTAACAAAATTATCAACATATATAAATAACAATTATTAATCTTAAACTGAAGATTCCTCCTTCGCATAACAATCTCGTATGTCCAAGTTTTAGTTTTATTATAGAATCCTTTCTCAAAATGTGAAGACTCACTAAGTAAAAAACATGTTTGGGTTGTTAGTAATTTTAGACTCGAACACCCAAGTTACTTTCACGTAACTACCTAGGTCTTGTCTACAACCACTTGTTCGATCTTTACCATAATCCTTGAGAAAAACTACTCTCGAGATATAATCTTTAATCAAATCTTGACCTATGTGGTCATATTATGGTATACTGGTTACATATACTAATTCCCCATAGTGATGGTTATTTT